>JAOYMR010000015.1:6140417-6154276 GCA_025802075.1 Tenebrosternarchus preto
GAGATCGACGAGTCCGAAAGGTTCTACCATTCCTTACCGAGGCCCCTACGACTCATCTTTGCTCTCTATAACACTATGGTCTCCCAGTCAGAGATGCTCTGTTACTTTGTCATCATCCTCAACCACATGGTGTCTGCATCTCTGCTCACAATCTTCCTCCCCATCCTCATCTTCCTCTGGGCTATGCTGTCTGTGCCAAGACCTACTAAGCAATTCTGGATGACAGCCATCATGTACACCGAGGTTAGTGCTTGGATACATGACCACTACATGCCTGACCTAGCTGGATATGGTTCCTTTTTTATCCATAGTTGTGTAAAAAAAAGAAAATAAAAATTGTTGTTTTTTTTTCTTCCTTTTTTAAGGTAAAGAATCTTTTGGAGTCTGTTAGTATGAGTTACACTTCTTGTGTGAGCTGTAATGAATTCTCCAGCCATTTTAATCCTTATCTCTCCTTCTTTGTTTCTCCTGCTTGCTCTTTCTCAGCTTACGGTTGTGGTGAAGTACTTCTTCCAGTTCGGGTTCTTCCCGTGGACTACCTCAGCGTATCGGGGCATTAATGCGGAGCGTCCGTTCGCTTTGCCCAACATTGTGGGGGTGGAGAAGAAAGATGGCTACGTCCTGTTCGACCTCATCCAGCTTCTCGCCCTCTTCTTCCACCGCTCCATCCTCAGGGTGCTTCTGCCAGACTCAGATAGTGGCTTTGTCATTTGGAAATTTCCAAAAAGTTTTGAATAAAAATTGGCTTGTTGACTGCATGACCTGTAAACGTTTTGCCTTCAGCCAGTTTTTTATCTTATTTATATCTAAAATGTTTGTAGATATTTTTTATATTTATAATCTTAAAATATATGTAAATATGTTTTATTTATCATCTATCAAGGATCCTCCGTCTAGCAAAACTCTTTTTTTACTTTTGATTTTTACTTTAATGCGATTCTAGTGCCACGGCCTTTGGGACAACAAGGAGGTGGAGATGCCTGACTTTTTTAAGAAGCTCAAGAGGAAAACAAATAGGAAGAAGCTCAGTGGAGGGTCAAGAACTGGAGGAGGTGGAGGAGAGACAAGAAGGCGCCTCCTTTTCCTGCCGCTCCAGACCTCCACTGCTTCTCTCTTTTGTAGGCAGACAGGAGACGGGAGCTCTGTGAGCAATGGCGAGGGTGTGTAGCTGTGGGTCTGACATGCATGTTTTTGTTTGTAGGATTTGTCCTACAGAACCAAAGTTCAAGGTTTAAAGTGCTGAGGTCACACCTAACCATGTCTGCACTGCCATGTGTCAATCTGTGCTTGGCTTTTTGCACTTTCAGCAGATGTTAAGCAACTGAAGAAGCGTCGTTCAAAGAAGACACGCAAGCCTGAAGTGCTATTATCAAGGAAAGAGAAGATCAAACAGCAGATCAGAGAGCGAATGCTGGATGCCAAGGCTGCCATTATAGAAGTGTGAGAATCCTGCTAACTGCAATTTATATCACTCTAAGATATAAAAGGATCTTTTGCTTATGGAATTTTTGACTCGCCTCTTTCTTGAGCCCTTCCATTTTGTAGATTATATTATAGTCCTTTTAAAAAGCTCATCCACTTCCATGCAGTTTCACCTGGCTTTCTCTTCCTCTAGTGGTCTGCACATGTATTTACCCATCAGGCAGTTCTTCTATGACATCATTCATCCCGAGTACAGCCCTGTGTGTGATGTGTACGCTCTAATGTTTTTGATTGATGTTGTAAACTTTATCGTCATCATATTCGGCTACTGGGCTTTCGGGGTGAGGCTGCACTGATATGTTTATCTTACTTCCTTTCCGATGATTTCATATATTTAACATCTGTTAAAAAGAAACTTATTCTGATTATTTGTGCTCATGGATACAGAAACACAGCGCCGCAGCAGACATCACTGAATCCCTGTCAGAGGACCAGGTTCCTGAGGCCTTCCTGGTCATGCTCCTCATTCAGTTTGGCACCATGGTGGTGGACCGTGCACTTTACCTGCGTAAGACCTTGCTGGGGAAGTGTGTGTTCCAGGTGGTTTTGGTGTTCGGAATCCACTTCTGGATGTTCTTCATCCTACCTGGGGTCACTGAGAGGTCAGCAATAACTCTGCATCTTCAGAAACCCGAGCTATAATCAACACCTTTTAAGATGTTTAAAAGTGAAAGTGCTATGTATTTGATGGCACTGTATGTTTTCTAGAGTTTTCTATGTATGATGAATTTCTTCCCTCCTGTTGCAGGAGATTCAACAGAAACCAGGTTGCACAGCTGTGGTACTTTGTGAAGTGCATCTACTTTGGTCTGTCAGCATACCAAATCAAATGTGGCTACCCTAATCGGGTCCTGGGCAACTTTCTCACGAAGAACTACAACTACATGAACCTGTTTCTCTTCCAGGGGTGAGTGCTTCCCACCCTACGTAGACCACAAACCGTGTGTTCCAGTACATGCTTTTACCATACTGTAGGAGACAGTTATTAACATGATTTTTAATGTGACATGCGTGATCATACCATGGTGATATACTCTTACCACGCACCACACACACGCCACACACAGACGCATACACTCACAACAAACACGGAACGCAAACTACACATACATACACACAGACATGTCCACGCAGACATGGGACAAGGGAGGAGGCAGGGTTGGCCACCGTGACACAGTAACCTTGATTTTACATTTATTTACATTTATATTTATGGCATTTAACTGTTTAACTGCATTATGGCTGTTTCCTGTGTTCACTGCCGCTTTTGTCCAAAGTGACTTACAATTATGACTGCACACATCTTGAGCATTTGACAGTTAAGGGCTTTGCTGTGATTTATTCACAGTTACTCAGCTGCCAATCATTTTGATTGCAGTGCCAAGCCAAGTTCTCTTTATTCCATTAGTAATTCCATATTGGCTTGGTTCATGTCCCTCCCTCTCAGGTTTCGCCTGGTTCCATTTCTGACCGAGCTGCGTGCTGTGATGGACTGGGTATGGACAGATACCACCCTCAGCCTGTCCAACTGGATCTGTTTGGAGGACATCTATGCCAATATCTTCATTCTCAAGTGCTGGAGGGAGTCAGGGAAGGTGTGAAAGAGTCAACTTTGTCAAAATGCTGAAGGCACCATAAAAGCGCAGTACTTGGCAGAGGCCAAACCAAAACCAAAACAGAAGCATTAAGGGATACATTTCCATGAGGATCATAGCAATGATGCCTGAGGGGAGGGGATCTGTGACAATGTGTTAATATGCTCCACCCAAATAATGTCCAGTCCTGGAGCCAATGATAGAGTGTAGGAACTGTACGAATTGTGCACAGCATCAAATGGGCTATGGGCTACAGTAACTGCTTAAGGCATCTATAAGAGTACCCCAAAAAAGGGGCCAGTCATGGTATGTGCAAAGTAGATGTTTCTAGTAGTAAAGTGGATGGTTTTACCTCCTCATTACTGAAGCAGACAGACAAAAAGCAATAATTTCATGAAAGATTTAAAAGAGCTATGGTGTGTACCCCTCTGTCTGTCACTGTGTGTAGAAATACCCCCACACGCCAGGACAGAAAAAGAAGAAGGTGGTGAAATACGGCATGGGAGGCTTAATCATTTTTGCCCTCATTTGCATCGTCTGGTTTCCCCTGCTCTTCATGTCATTGGTCAAATCTGTAGCTGGAGTAACCAATCAGCCGTTGGATGTTTCCATCCAGCTTGGCATAGCAGGATATGAGGTTTGTGACTGCATTGTTTTAGCAGTGTTTTTTGGCAGTGCATGATTGATGTGATTCCTCATTTCATGCCATTTCTTTCCTTCTGTCTTTCATCCTCTGTTTGTATTATTATGTGTTCTAGCCTTTATTCACCATGAGTGCCCAAGAACAGAATCTAGTGCCTTATTCTGAATCTGCATACCAAAAGATGACTAACATTTATGCTACCCACCCGGTAAACTGTCACCCACCATGAAACATAATGAATTTACCAACAAAATAAACTAGTCTCTGCAGTTTTCTTGGAGGAACTGAATTCTTAGGGATACCAAGAATGTGAGTGATGTATTTAGTAGTTACTACATCTCCCCCTCTCTTTCTTATGTCTTTATTTTTCTAGTCTGCAATGCAATTTATAGTAAACTACATGGCAGAGGACATAGTAATCGCGAAGGTTAAAAGCGATGCCAGTTTGCTATGGAGCATTAGTCCAGCCAGCCGAGAAGCCATGATCCATGAGCTCAGCACTTCATCACATCTTTACATCACACTGCGTTGGACCTTACTGAGGTAACACACACACAACACAAACACACATGGAATTCAGCACACACACACACACACAACACAACACAAACACACAAGGCGTTCAGCAACGACACTGAACCAGTGCAAGCAAAATTGTTGTCGATTCAAGAAATTTGCTTTAAATATTCTTTTTTAAAAATGAGATTTAAAAAATTTCACAAAAAAAAAATACAATTTTTTTTTAAATATATAAAACATGGTGTGTGTATATATATATATATATATAATATACATTTTCCCATAAGTTTTGAGTTAATGTCTGGTCATTTTGGCATTTTTCCTTAGAAATGCATCTCTGGTGGCGAATGCAGAGACGGTTGGTGAACACACGGTGAAGTATGAGGACCAAGAGCTGAAGCATAATCTTGTCCAAATGCTCAGTGGTAGACGGAATAACTCTGTGTAAGCATGAATGCTAATATCACCTGTTTCTCTGTTTCCTGTGTTCACTCTCCAATCATAAAGCAGATTCATGTCCAAAGTTATGTTTCAAAAACCTATTTTTTCAAACTGTGCGTCTGTGTTTTTATACAGTGTCTGCTCTAATTTTTTGCCCGTTCCTCAACAGTGTTTGTTCTAATTTATTGCATATTCCTTACATTTTGCTTTAGATAAATAAAATAGAAATTAATTGTTTAATTTAGATTAATGTAAACTGGTCTTATTAAATAAAATAAGACCATGATCATTTCATACATCACTAAAGAAATAAAGGAATTTGGTTGACAGGTCTAAGCAGAGCAATTTTAATGTCCAATAACTTGGTACTGTTAATGAGCTGTTATCAGCAAGTGCCTTACACCCCAGGCCTATGAAATGTTTGATGAATGTGAATTTTTTCACATTCATCAAACAACACCTCAGATAACATGCATTTTTTTTCATGTGTCTCCTGATTTCTGGCAGGATCATTGACAAACTCCTTCCCAAATATATCAGAGGGTCTTCTGGACCCGAGGCTAAAATGGCACATCGTCTCATCGTTGGTAAGTTATTTACATCCTAATGAACAGAGTAATGATAACTTCACAGTCAAACTCGGTTTTACGTCACTGTCATTATCTAATTCACAGAGCATTCCACTCGCACAAACGACCTTCATTTGGCCTTTTTCCACCCGCTGTCTATCAAACTGCACGAAGCCAACGGGAGTGCAAGGACCCAGGGATCCCAGTGGTGGGTGGTGGAGGAGTGTGCTCCAGGTTCTTCACCAATGAGATGTCAGAACATTGAGATCGTGGTTTTTAATGATAAAGTCAGTCCTTCAAGTCTGGGTTTCTTAGCTGGATATGGGTGAGAACACTCTTTGGTTTTATCTGTTCATGATCTACTGCATGTCAAATATTTAAGGTGATGTAACTCTTGAGTCCCTGCTTCCATGGTTGTTTTGCCCTACTGTTCTATCTGCTGTTCTATTTTTCTGTGTGTACGTTTTCATTGTTTCATTGTTTATCTTCCTTTATCTTTGTCTAGTTCTTCCTAGTCTGTTCTTTCTTCCACTCATCCTAACCCATCCTTAACCCAGTCAAGTCCTAGTTAATACCATCAATAACAAACAGCAAGTTGTACCAACAAGAAGTGGAGAAATTCCAACATTTCTATCAGTATCATATTTAATTTGATTTAAATATGATAGAAGAAACAGTTGTTCTTTGTCTCTGATTTTTCACCTTGTTTTTTGCTGCACAGCATCATGGGCCTCTACATGTCGGTAGTGCTGGTGATTGGGAAGTTTGTGCGAGAGTTCTTTAACGGAATATCACGCTCCATCATGTTTGAGGAGCTCCCGAATGTGGACCGTGTGCTGAAACTGTGCACCGACATTTTCGTTGTCCGTGAAACAGGGGAGATGGAGCTGGAGGAACAGCTGTTTGAGAAGCTCATCTTCTTGTACCGTTCACCTGAAACCATGATCAAAATGACTCGGGAAAAGAAAAATGACTAGGATATCCAAGAATTCCATTTAGTGTTCACTACACAATTTTGGAAAATATTGTACCAGGATGGTTCTCTGTTTTCTAATCTACCAGCTGTCCATCTAAATTTAGCTTCAAGCATAATGTTTCCTGTACGGAATACAACCTCCTTCTCACCTTTTCTGGACACTCAGTTAAAAGAGGCGAATTCAGATTTTAAGGCAGAAGAAAATACATGTTTTAGTCCATTAGTTTGTACATTGCAGTATTATTAAGAAAATAATTTTACAAGTACTTAATAAACCACCAAATGTTGATTTATCAACCTTTACCCTTTAGCATGGGATTTCTCCTAACTGTTATGACATGTACAAGTATATGTATTGTGTATAAAAAGTAATAATATGAATCCAAATTCATACATTGCATGTATGCTTTTTTATTTAGGTTTCAAATCCCTCTATTTGATTGTAATTGCAGGGTAATAAAAGGTGACATTTATTTTGAATGGTGAATGGAGTTCATTCATGTATAGATAAATTGTATGTGTGTGTATTAATGACTAATTAATGTCAATGTGGAAACAGGAGTGTTATTTCTATATGCAAACCCTACTCAGGTCAGAATGTATCAGCATGTGACCTGCAGGAGGATCCAACGCAGAATTGATTTATTTACTTATTTATTTTTGGCATTGGAACGGTGCAACTATATCTGAAATGCATTCTGGAGTCATAATTTCCTCTTTTTTTCCCCCTGTATTTGCAGTGTGTTCTGAAGTAAACAGTGGTCGTAGACTTTGAGTTATTTGATGTGATGCTGCTAACAAGTTTTCTTTTGGACTTTAAATGAGATTACAAGGCAAAATCTTGCAGAACAGCAGTTCTTTTTGGTCATTTTTTTAATCTAACTATAGCACTGATCCTTCTTTCCTTTTAATTAAGAAGCCATATTTGGTCCCTTGTACCAACACAAAAAAGGGAAAGTGTGACGTTTGGAAGTAAGAAGTGAGTGACATACTCAAAAGCGTCTTCTTTTAGTCTTCATTTAAGTGAGGGGAAATAAAGCAAAAACACTTCCTATCAAAGACAGAAGTTGCAGCCTGAAGGCTAGGGACCATCAGTGCCAAGCACAGGATGGATGAAGGAGGAGATGATTCAGTGAATGAGTGACAGGTGAAGGAGATGATTCAGTGAACGATGGACAGGTGAAGGAGATGATTCAGTGAACGATGGACAGGTGAAGGAGATGATTCAGTGAATGAGTGACAGGTGAAGGAGGTGCTTCAGTGAATGAGGGACAGGTGATGGAGGCAATTCAGTGAGTGAGAGGAGGGTGGAGGAAATTAATCAATAAACCGGTGATTGAGACTGGGGAAGTGAAAGTGAGCTGTGACTGGTTGTGTTTGATCTGTGAGTGGCTGGATGGGTAACGGCTGGGTGACAGTAAGTAGGAAATGTTTCAATATAAATAAATAAATGAATGAAGAAATCCAGTTAGGCACAACTGGTTTTATTTCAGCAATGTAATTAGTTTGTGATTTGATAATCCACAAACCAGATACTGATGTATTTGAAAGTTTTAATTATCATTAAAAAAAAATCCTACAATCCCTTTAACTCAATAGGTTTATTTCTGAGTGAATGTATAAAAGACATGCTACTAACCTAGGATATAATAGTAATCTAGTTACTTTAACAAACCTAGGATATAATAGACCCATGATAACTGCAGCATTTTCTTTATCTTTACAAATATTAATTACCAACTTGTTAAGAATAAGACAAGCAAGTACACATTTTGTACCCCAGGCAATTTAAGGTGTTTTACAAATAAAATGTAAAATATTTCAGTTGATTTCATTTAAATAGAAAAGCTAATTAAAACTCAATTAAATTAATAAACTGAAGAAATAAAGTTTCTAGATTAGAACCTAGATTAAACCCAATTTATAACCCAAATGAAGACCAGGGCCCAAAGAATGACTTCATTGCAATTTGTCAATGTCTGTTCCAACTGCCAAAAAACCCTGCAGAAAGAGATGAGTTGTGATTCAGAAATGCCAGCAAAAAAAGTTCAGTACATGTGTAAACTGCATCTTCATCCATCAGTAAACTGCATCATACTGCATTTGCAGTCTGGTAAACATGGTACACTTTCTAAACCCCTATATTGGATAACTGGATAAATCTGCATGTATCCAGTTAATTCCAATGCATTTTATGCATGTAATCAAATCAAGTATCATATGCTTGACTCTTAGTTTTGCTTACTGTTGATGGTGGACCAACTGATAGCATGTATGTGTCTGGTTCGGCCTGACCAAGTAGTGTTTTATCAAAAAAGTGATAAGCTTTCATCAAAAGACGTAGTTCAGGTACTTGTGTGATATGAATACTTGAATGTCGGGTACTTAAAGCATTGAGGCTTATCTCGAAAAAATTAAGAACACAACTGTTTGTCTGGCAGTAATGAACAGCCTGACCCTTGTACCATTTTACCTTTTTAGACTAGAAGGCATTGTGAGGAATATCTTTCTTTCATTCTTACTGGCAGTGAGATCATGGACCTACTGTTTCCGTCAGAGAAATGAAAATAAAATAACCACAGGAGGTGTAATCACCTCCCTTAACAAGATAATACAATAGGAAAGCTTTTTTTTTTGTAAATAATACATATTCTGCTATAAAGCTGACACATTGCTGTTAATAAATAGATGTTTAGTTCAGACCAATAGAAGTCTATTTCGTCTGCCAGATATACCATATGAATGCCATATTTTACTCACATTTTCAATGGTCATCACTGAATTTTTAAGACTGAAACCCTTCACAGAGGGCAATGGAATGCCATCCTTCAGCTGGCCTGAAATATAAGATTATAACTTATACAATCAGATATTAATCTGTTTAATCAGTTTTAAAGCAGTTTCCTGATTGGTTAGTACGGCCTGACTTTTTTCTTTCTCTGAGCATATATTTTAGCAGTAGTGGTCAAGATGTGTATAACCATGATGAACAATGAAGTAATAATGTAATTAATTTCATACATTTGTAAGCAGAACTAATTCTTACCATTCACCTTAGGAAGTACCACCTTCGTCATTGCTAAAGTCAATACGTTCTTAATCGCGGCAATCTGAAGGAAAACAATGTTATAATTAGGACTGGTTTTACTGTATTTTTTTCATGTATAATTTTATTAATTCATTGAAATATTATAAAATGCTTACTGAGAAATCCCCAATCTCACTTGATCCAAGTGTCATGGTCACACTTCAGACAGGTAGATTAAAGATAAAGGTCAGTTTATTTCCTGTTAGCTTTAATATGGATAGTGGACAATGTAACAAGTAATGCACAATGTAATAGTGTACATACTTCTTCATCTCCACGACTCCCTTCAGCAGTTGTTTGTCAATGTAGGCTTTGCCACCAAAGACGCATGCCTAAAAAGTGGGTAAAATTGGGTGTAATTTCCACACTTTGATACCTACAATTTTGATCTATATTTTCCACATTACAATACAGTATATACTTAGAATATTACCATTAAAAAAGAAATACTAGTCACATAAACCATTAAAAATGAATAAATAAATAAATGAATGAAAGAACAAATAACATTTTCAAAAAACATATCACAAACATTTACTATTCATAAAGTAGATCTTATGAAAAGCCCCGAACAAGAAAAGCTCTCACTATGTCCAGTCTGAAGAGAGGGATTTCGGTGTTTGCCTTGATGGCAACGAATTTGGCTGCAGTAAACAGGTTAACACTGATAGCCGTTTCAGTAAATAAGAAGTGTGGGATGTCATTGGCATACAGCAGCACCTGCATGATGAGGTTTGGATACTGCTTAGGGAGCTGTTGAAAGAACCAGAAGGAACAGTCATTGGTGTAAATATCTAAGTTCTTCTGCACTGAAACCCACACTTGATCACGGCAATAAAAAAAAGGTTCAAACTTGTATCATATGCGGACTGCAAGTTCTATAATTTGCTCTGAGCAACAATAAAAATGTAAAGCAAACCTGGGGAATCAGGAATCCAAACTGGCTTGTGTTAAGGTGGAGTGGATAGGTCTTGGGGATCTACAGATGGTATAAAAATGGCTTGTGTTAAGGTGGAATGGAAAGGTCTTGGGGATCTACAGATTGTATATAAAAGGTCAGACACTTATTAGGTTTTAGTAATTAATAGATAAATATTGAAGATATTAGATATTGGTAGATAGTGGACTTTTAGACTTTTAGGATTTTCAGCAAAGATATCAGGTTCCCAGACCCACCACGCATTTAGTTCAAGCCACCACAAGACCCAACTTTTGCATGTAGTAGTATTCTTAAATTCTTAAATATTCTTAAAAATACCATTTTGTATTTGCCTGTTGGAAAATAAACCAAACAGCACCACTACAACTGTGTTGTAACATGGAGACAAGAAAAATAGTTTCTGAAGTTTATCCTCACCATGTCATCTTTGATTAATATTTTCAAGACTCCAGATTTAAGATAGGCATATGCTGCAGAGTTAATACAGAAATCGGACACGCCCACTGAAAGCATATGATCTCCTTGCCATGGCAACTGAAAATAGTTGCCAAAAAATGGTGGCTCAGAAGGAAACTGTATGCTGTAAAACTCGCCCTGCAATAGTAACAGAAACAAAGGTCACCAAAGGTGCATTCACCACAAAAAGAGTATCCACAAAAATAGCAACTTCATTAAAGTACAAATACAGACTTCTAAGATGAAATGGTAAATGCAGTTACTGGATTTGCAGTTGTCCTTCAAAATTCTGGAATATGGATCATCTAAAGTGCATTCCACAAGGACATTCCAAAAGTTGTTTGTTTTCCTATACTTAAATCATCTAAAATGACCTTCTTTTCATTGTTTTTTCTAGGCTCAGTTTGAGAGCAATGTCTCGTGATTTAGGCATGAAGGTACATTCGCTTCAATAATTTCAGAAATAAATCATGTTCACTGAACAACTCAGAATAATTAATTTCTTGTCAAGCTATTTCTTTAAAATTTACAGTCGATTTAGTGTAGCAATAAATTGGCCAACAGATTTTCATGAAAAAAAGACTCCTGACTTGCTGTTTTGCGAGACTCCTGATTTACTGTTTTATAGAAATGTTTTTTGTAAATTTGTTAGATTTTTTACAGTTTGATGTTCAAATTCTGCCATGATTGTATCATGATTTAATTCTGTGTAATTAATTACCATTGATCCACTGTAACTGCATGGGTTTTAGCAGTTTAGCAAGAGAAGCACCTCATATAACCAAATGGTAAGATTTATGAAATAAACATCTTTCCTGAGAATATTGTAGGGTGAAATCAGGTAATCTGGGAATTTTTTTGGAACTTTATGAAGTAAAAGTCCTGTTGACTAGATTTTGTTACATCAGTAAATAAACACACTGGAGTCCCACATTACTCAATGTTTACCCGATTATCTGAATTCACCATATGACATATATATATAATAAAATATGTATAAAATAAAATATTGGTCATACCGTTACATTTAATCCAAGTGCACTGTCCATCACAAGAGGTGAGTCTGTCAAAGAAATGTTCATAAAAACATACGGATCCATTTTGACGGCATCTGGGGTAAAATGCAAATAAAAATTAATTAAATTAAAAGTTCAATAACTGATCAGAAAAGTATAAATGTTCCCACTGTGACATACCATATACAGTGTCAAAAATAGGAGCCAAAGCAACATAAATCAGTGTTGCTGAACAGATACAAACAAGCTTTGGGTAATAGACAGTTCAACTGCTTTGCTTATATGTATCAAGTGTGGTTCTAGATCGAACTGTACATAAATAATCTCAAAAGGGTAAAATACTTGACTGTGGAGTTCACATAGTGATTTATAAAGTATTCTTATTCGTATTCTTATTCTTATTATTACAATAATATAAGAGTTATTGTGTAACCAAAATACCGGACAGTGCCGCTAGGCGATGGTCTATATCTTCAGTTCCTCGTTTAAGGACCGGGCATATCTGGAGAAGGGAAATCATTATGAAATTATTAGCTTTCGACAGCTTCCACAAACAATAATCTTTCTGAACCAAAGATACCTCTTCACGGATCGCCTTTATGATTTTCCCGCTGAACAATTCTACGAATGGCTGGAAGATAAAGCTGTGGAAAGAAATTACATAAAATATGCCTTTACAGGGAAAAATAATGGCCCATACATTACAAATTGCAATAAGTCTACGTATATACTTATATACTGTGACAATGTACAAGAGTGAATTCTAAACTCTGAACTCTGGAGTTTACACCTGTCCATGTCTGTGTTGGTGCAGTGGTTCTGGAGTTTACACCTGTCCATGTCTGTGTTGGTGCAGTGGTTCTGGAGTTTACACCTGTCCATGTCTGTGTTGGGGCAGTGGTTCTGGAGTTTACACCTGTCCATATCTGTGCTGGTGCAGTGGATCTGGAGTTTACACCTGTCCATGTCAGTGTTGGTGCAGTGGTTCTGGAGCTAACAGACCAACAGATGAACTGTAGACTCTAACTGCACACTAAAACTATCTGATCAAGAAGTGTTTCTGATAAAGTGTCTGATGAATGCATGTTTATGTTACAGAGACAACAGCAGAAACATTGTTCAGTTATCAATCTGTTATTACAAAGGAGTACAGACTTTATTTTTTTTTAAATATAAGCCTGTATCACTGAATGTCCATTCAGGCTTTGCAGCTCCTCATAAACTTACCTGCCACCTCCGTGAAAATTAACTTTCACATCTCCCACATTAGCAGAACATGTTACTGTGGAGATGGAGAGGTGCCCGCTGTCACTGTTCAGTTCCAGGATTGTTCTCAGGTTGATGGTATACACAGCCAGACTGAACCAACCACTGTCATGACTGCATGCATGAAGAAACGGAGGTTACAGTGTGTTTGAGCACATGTGACATGGAGTACATATGACTCATAGCCTGGAGTTTTTTCTTGCTACTGTTGCCCTTGGCTTGCTTAGTGCGGCCTTGAACTCGGACATCTGTAAAGCTGCTTTGGGACAACAGCTGTTGTAAAAAGCGCTATATAAATAAATTTGACTTGACTTGGAGCAACTTATATGAGCCATTTTCAACAAGCCCTACATTGTTGATTTAACTGCCATGATTAGAACAAATCATGTCAGCTGAGGAGGCATATTGTATAAAGAAAAAAATTACTAAACAAACAAATAAATAAATAAAGTACATATAAAATAATCATATTTTATAAATACAGCCTATCTGTGAGAAAATGTTAACCATTTTACCTTTCCAATTCAGTACAAAGAAATTACTTATAGTGCAATACAGTAATATGGTTGACTGGTTGATTGGTTAGTTGATTTACTGATTTATGGGCTCCCCTTGCTTACATAATACCAAAGTTTGTATTCCAGAGACCCTTGATGGCGATGGAGAGGCCGTTCACTTCTAGAGATATGCCCGTTCCCTCTGAAAATGCCACAGATGGTTCTGGCAAGTCACAGCGCTCAATGGACATGCTGAGGAGGTAGCATAGCAACACTGCTAATTCAGCAGCAGTTAACAGAGTCAGTTCAAGATTTGGTGACTTACTGTGTATATTTCATCAGTCATTATGTACTTACGTGTGGAGATCATA
>JAOYMR010000015.1:6186326-6203111 GCA_025802075.1 Tenebrosternarchus preto
TCTCTCTCTCTCTCTCTCTCTCTCTCTCTCTCTCTCTCTCTCTCTCTCTCTCTCTCTCTCTCTCTCTCTCTCTGTTCCTCCCACCTTCCCTGCTGTTTCTTCTTCTGGCGACAGGTCTCCTTTCGCTGAACATTCCCAAGTACAACGGCTTAGCGTGTAGTAATCTATTCAACACTTTCAAGAAAAACCCAAAATGCTCCAAGGAAATATACTCCGAAGAATTGTCCAACAAGCAAAGAAACACCCTTCAGTAAGTTTACTATTTTGAAGTTATTTTTAAAAAAATTTATTAAAGTTATTTTTGAAACATTTCTTAAAAGTATTTTCTGCTTCTACTTGAAATGAAATTAAAACTCTATGGTATAGAAAAAGTAGGTGAAATATTATGCACAAACTGAACAAACCTTCAGTTAACATGCTTAATAATAAATCTTTTTATTTGATTTGGTTAAACTGTAGACTTTTACATAAAAATCCTGAATCGAGTAAATAACGACAATCAAATGATTCTAATGCCAAAAAAGAGCAGAGGAAGAAATGGTAAAGAAACCCGTCATCAAAAATCAACAACATATGCATGTAAACACTCGCGCACACGCTCACACACACACACACACACACACACACACACACACACACACGCAACAGTGACCAGAGTGTTCATAGAAATCACCATCTGTATCTTCTGCTATATGCACTATTCACTGTGGGATTATTTTTGCACTTGTGCATAATAAAACATAGCTTTGAACTCACGTACAAACACTAAAAAAACATTCGTGCATTCAGCATTTGGACAGCGCCTAACGCCGCACATTTGCAATGAAATGTTTAGTTGAGCAAATTTGTTTATGAAACGGTTCGACCAAACTTTATTTTTCAAAACAAACAACACGAATAATTATAACATAATTATGATAATTATGAAAACAAATTGAACTAGATGACAAAGATATGATTCTTAATTGAACAACCTAACATAAACTTATGTAATCTCGCATAATAGCTTAATTTGGTCTGTCAAAACCAGAACAGTTTTGTAACAGTGATAGCTATCAACGCTGTACATTCTGTACTAAAAAGTACTCTCTCTCTCTCTCTCTCTCTCTCTCTCTCTCTCTCTCTCTCTCTCTCTCTCAGCTTATTCCACAGATGTTCTTCATATGTTTAGGAATGGGAGGAGCTGCGGTTTATCTTTGTCGTCTTGCCATGGGACCCTATGTTGTGTAAGGACAATGCACTACATTTCAAACAGTCAGCCAAATGCCGTAAATGTAAACGTAAACATTAATTCCCAACAGGTTACTGTCATGAAATGTAAGATGAATAAACACCAAAGGAAAAAAGTAGTGACATAGCCTAGCATGCAGGTTTCAATCTTCATTAGCCTTTCCTACCAATGCCCTGTGTTTTCTCTCCCTAAACTCATTAGCTGGACCAGGAGTAACCCTGAGCCATGGAGTGAGCTTAGCCCAACCTATCAGTACAAGGTATGCATGTCTAATTAGCATGTGCACATATTAACCAAACAACAATATTAGTAAATGCTCTGAGTTGACCTGACATTAAGTTTGTATGTTATTTTCCTCCTTAGTTTCTGGCAGTCAATACAGACTACAAGAATCTGAAGAAGGACAGGCCTGACTTCTAAGATTTTGCTGGTACATCAATATTTTAAATTGCTTGTGCAACCATGTGTGCCTTAACTCACTTTTAAGCAAACAGAAAACAGAAAAGAACTTCTAGTATTTGTAGCTAATGTGAAACAGTGTTTGATCCTGGCAGGGTGGATGAATGGATGGTCATTAGTTGTATTCTCGAATTACTGCATCATTCAGCCGATCAGTGGATTATGGTTTGTTTGATTTTATTGATGGTGGAAATGGTGGTCGTAACTATTTAGTGTGATTAAGATAGTTGAAGGTCTTAAAATAATACATATATTTGGTACTTTTTTTTTTTCCTCAAAATAATGTATACACTAAAGACTGATTTTTTTTTTTTTTAGAGAACACAAGAAAATATTGATTATTCATTAAACATCAAAGATTTTCAACAGGTTGTTTTTCATAAAGTCTTTAGTTTTCATGTATTTTATTGAATAATCAGAATACTGAATGTTTTTTATATTCATAAAGAAGTGCCTACTGTGATAATGGCATATCCTTCGCATGCTTCATGTGTTTAATAGACTGATGGGTACTACAGTATATAGACTGCTTTGATAAACATAGGCTTGTGCTTAGACTGTTTAGGCAGACTGTCCATCAAAATATTGCTGGCTGGCTAGAAGAGGACCTGGCTCACGTAGTGGGTGTGCTGTTCATGCCCCATGCAGGTTTCAACACTGACCTTCTGAAATAAAACAGATTTACTATTGTAGTATCAGAAATGAGGTACTCATTAATATTCAGAGGTTGATTCTCCAGTCAAACTCACTAATAAGCAGGGATAGATTCTTTAGTCAGGAGTGAATCCATATTTTGTCTAAACCCTAAATTTCAGTTTATATATCCTAAGGTTAAAAACAACTATACTGAGAGATTGTCTATTCTCTTTTCTTTCTTACTATATCCAGTCTAGTACTAGCCACTGCGGGACTGTTGGGTATATTGGTTCTTAAGTATCTATTTTCTGTTTAGCGATGTAAAGCTATTGTGACTGTGATAATGTATGTCTATTACCAACAATAAAGTGTGTTTAATATATACGTACTGTGCCTGTATTCACGTGTTTTCATTTATCAGACTTGTATGTACATGGATTTGACTGACCCACAAGGCACCAAGATAAGATCTGTTTGGGCTTTTGATCTCTGAAGAGCACATGTGTTGTGTGATGGATGCATGGAAATTTCTCCTTGTTAGTGCTGATTTGATGAACAGCAGGACAAAGACACAGCTGTACGTCCTCCTGCTGCAGGTGAAACGTGAGCACATGGCAAGAGGAACCACCGTCATCCTTAAAGATACCAAATACCCTTTTTATGCAAAGTAGCATTATCAAACATTTAAACATGTAACACTATCTCCATTAGTGTGTTAATGTTTATATAAAAGAAAGACCATTCAAATTATTATTATTATTATTATTATTATTATTATTATTATTATTATTATCATCACCATCAAACTGTGGTTATAAAAAAAGAAACATAGACATAGTCTCTCTTAATGTGGTATTACATGTTTACTGGCATACAACCACAAGAGATTTTCTCCTGTTTAGATGTAAATATGTGGCAATGTTTACATACAAGTCTGTGTTTAATAATGTCTATATTGAACTGAGAGAGAGAGAGAGAGAGAGAATAGTGGGAGGGGGATGGGAAAAGCTGACCAGGGTTCACCACCAGAAGGCTTTTATTTTCACAGTGAATTCCTGGCTGAATGTTTCAATGGCCTGTTTCCAGCACTCTATATAGATTGTATGTATTTGCTGGTGCTGTGATTTTGTGATATTTGATCTTCCAATTAGATATATAGCTTAGTTGATAATATCCAGCCCATGCCTGTTTGAAGATGCATGTAGGTTTGTCAAATAAAGAGCTTAACACAGGCATGGCTTTCCCTTGATCCACTGTCTATGTTGCTAGAAATGCACCCAGGAAAACACAAGTTCTATCATTTCTATCTGAAATTCAAAGTAAACTGCTTCAAAGAGGACTTGCAGATGAAGTCTCCCTGGATTTGCACTGTAAACACATAGGTCATGAGAAACTGAGAGAAGGAGGAGCGGAGAAAGGAACAGATGTGTAGAACTGAGAATATGACTCTCATCCCAACCAGTCTGACTACAACATAATTGCTCGCTGTTAAATTTGTTGCTACAAATGCACAACTATGACAGCTATGATCAACTATTATCTTTCTTTCTCTGCGCTCTAAAACAGGAAACAGTCCAAAGATCCACAGGAAATGTGCAGATTTCAGTGCTGACTCTGTGGTCTCAGAGACTTGGCTCAGCCCCTTAGTATGTTTTGAAAAGCCAACCCTTTTGCGCGTTGTATTCTGGACATGTGCATAATACGCTTCGCTTGTATTCTCTGGACTATGAAACTAACCCAGTTTAGGTTTTATTCCCATTTTCTTTTAATGAAGCTATTATATTTTTAAACCCAACTCAGTCATACACAGTAAAACTAAAATACGAAAAATGTAATCGTTCCTTAATAACCCAATGTGAAAAATACATTTAGAACCAATTGCTTTAGTATTTAAGGCATTTTAATGCTGTTTATGCACGTTTTTTTTCCCGGAGCACTGAGACAAAGGACCCCTTTGAGGGAGCCTCAGTTACGAAACATTTGGGTTATATATTTGGTTCCAATTAGCTAAGCATTAACATGACAGTTACAATACATTTAAAACGTATATTCGAAAACGTAAGTCTTGATTCACAGTCAGAACTGATCAGCTCAGGTTTCGGCGCAACAGAAATTCGATAGTAGCTGCTTTGTAACGTTTGCCTCACGCGGATAAGATGTTAGGCGGATTTATCACATGCTTTGCCTCAACAGGCATGAAAAAGGAACCCTTAAGTAAACCAAACCTTCTTGGCTCCAGAAAACAGTACTGTCTTTAACTTTTTAAACAACTCCTTGCAACTCACTGTAGCTAATGCATAGCTCTTGAATGGTTCTAACCTAATGTAAATTCCGATAAAAACAACTATTTATTATGTCACGAACGTTCAGCAAAATAGGCGATTACAAATGCGCTTATTCGCTCACTTCACAGGCACTAGTTATGCAATGCATTTAGAATTGAGAACACTTACAGAACCTGTGCTTCGTGTTAGGAAAATGGCAGTAGGCTATGTAGGTCTGCACTGACTGCACAGTATGCCAGTATGGTGGAAGGGACTGGTACTTTTTCAGACAGAATTTGTGTTCTTGGTATGAATTTGTTGTCGCATGCATCAAAGCTGGATTAATCCAAACACAATTAGTGTTAAGCTATACTGAAAGAATAAAGTGTTGACTGCTTCATTGGGAACTGTAAATACTTTTATATTTAAATATTTATATTTTTATCCTGTATTATTTTGTTTCTTTTGAAAAACAAACCCTTTGACCCCTGACTGTTCTGTGCTGCTATAAATGAAGATAATTCGGGTCCTTCTCTACTGTTCCGGCAAGATGTCCCTTGCAGATCTAGAAGGGTAGATCTAAAGCTTAGGGAAAGAGGGAATGACAAGTATAATTGGTTGCTGGAGGCAACAGCACGAGGCTCCTCCTTGTAATACTGTACAGCTGAATACCATTTCTGTTGATATTGTTTACATTTCCGTGAAAAGAAGGAGTGGTTGGATTTTGGGGCTTGCGGGTTCCAGATCGTATTCGGAATAAAAATCTGAAAAAGGCATATGGGACATGCAACGATTTTTTATTGTCGTGTCAACATAAATGTATATGAACATAACGATTTTAAACATGCACGATACACAAACATAAATAAATACATAAGGTATATATGCAATAAGTGTTAAGTTCAGTTACATTATAAATATCAGTGATAAGTGCAGTTAAAATGCGTTGGTATGGCTTGTCCATGGATTTGGCTTTAAAATGGGCAGATGAAGAGGATTTTGGAACCCTTGTTATTGTGGATCTCTTGACACTATTTTTAGAGGGAGAGGAAATGAATCATTACCCAGCAACTGTTAGAGAGAATAATCTGTTAGAGAAGGGTTCTGGATATAATGTTTTGTATATACTTTTTGATAGTCACTCTTGCAATAATTCTGGATGAATGTGCTGGTCAGGGTGAAAGGTGTTATTTCTTAAAATTAGTTGCTGCCTAGACCCTGTGTTTGGCTACAGGTGGCCCAACCAGTAGTAATTGTGGCTAGTTTTGGTACAACAGACGTAAATCTCAAGCTGAAAGTGTGTAAGGATGAGTGGTGATGGTAGTAACGGTCCATTGTTCTGTTGTCTCACTGCTGTCCTAGACTTATAAACCTTTGAGAGCAGGCATGATGATATCGTTTCAAATTGTGATCCTGTCTATGATATGAAGCAGTGAGAGGAACCCACGAGCCAGTCATACTATAGGAAAACAAGTTAATTATGATTGCGAAAAAAAATGTATTTATGATTTTCTGTGCGTTTGAGTTAATGAGATATTGGGATACGACATAAAGTGTTTGTCCTGGATGAATTATATGGATGATTTAATTTCAAGAGGAATGAGAGTGTCTTCCAGTGGGAACACTGTGACATTTAGTAGCGCTAAGATGGCACTAAATTCCCTCACTGAGAACATAGGGACAGTGTTTGAATGTGTGTGCAAGCGAGTGCTTGCGCGTGCTACTGTGTGTATCTGTGTGTGAATGTGCTCTCTGTTTTACTGTCTAAGTTAGGACAAACTTTGCATTTGTAGTTCTCATTACAGGCCTGAACCTCTGAATTTCTGTAATATTACTTTGAGCAATATACAAATCAGATGAAATGGAACTGAATATGTCAAAAAAGCGGAATAAATCCTTATTTTGAGTTAGTCCGGTTCAACTGTCAGTATTGAGCATGGGTCAATAGTAATACATGGGTCAATAGAAAGCTCCAGCATTCAAATAGTTGAATTCTGTTTAGGTGTATGGAAAAACCTGCCCAACGAATGTAATAAGTGTTTGTTTGTTTTTTTATTTCTGCATATTACATAACCGCATCAACGCGCACTAGATTCCTATCACGCGTTTATATCACAGGCAGATGACATTATCTCCCTCTAGTGGGGAAACATATTAATTATAACATATTAATCCCTTTTCTTAAATTCAGCACTAGAAATGATAAGAGTTGTATTTTTTGCTCTGTTGCTATGTATGTAACAGCTCTGAAGTCCAATTAATTGGCCCTGAAGACCCTTTTGACAGCACAGATGTCATTTCTTACAACATAATGGGGAATGTTGAGTTCACTTGATATATTTACTTAGAGCAGGCACTAGGCGACATTGCATTACCAAAGAAGATGGTGGTACATGATGTGTGTCGCTGCAATTCTTCAGCAAGTGTGGTTGTTTTTAATGCTACTATGTAAAAAAGTGGTATTCTTTGAAGGTCACAACTTGAAATGGCTAGTTTTTGAAACCTTCTGCAATGTAAACATAAACAATCTGTTGAGATATTTTAATGTGGTTCATTGACATTTATTGTTGGCTCTTAGGAAGAAAAATATGCTTTTCACGCAAAAGACACAGCTTCCTTTTGCAAAGACAGTTTCTTCAGACAGAAATGTTTTACAAAAATAGTTGCTTTTATTTAGAATTAAAAGTCTAAAACTGAGCTTGAAATCAAAGATCTCTGTGCTGTGCTGCCATGAAGTTTTGGTATTCTGTAACTTTTCAACTTTTCAACCATTAGCAAACCTTTAATAAACCAAGTCCCAGCTATGCCCAATAAATATAGCAGGAAAAAACCTGAAAGTATAAAGAATGTAGATGAATGGTTAATGTCTACTTGTAAAACAATCCAGTCAACAATCCTACAGTGTTGACTTCTATGAATATCTCTAGTCACATTTTTCTTGAACATTGCAGACAACATACATAACACTATAGCTCATTAGAACATTATCTAGAGAATTTCACTGAATTTTATTGTGTGTGCAAATCACCCTGCAGTCCTCTCATCAATTTGTAATATTACCTCATCTATAATTAAGGTGCTTTTTTAAAAACAATATTTTATGTTTTGCATTATATATTAATTTTCTTAGACTAGTTTATGAACATAACATGGAACACTGAAAAAACTAATGTTAGTGAATAACATCTAAAAGATTTACTATATAATTGTGAATAATTTAATAGACTGACTCGCTAAATTATATCAAATTATAGGGCTTTCAAGTGATGACTGGCTCTTGAAGTTTCCATGGTAACAAAGCAATGAGGCCATATTTTTCAAAACATTTCTCATTTAAAGAAGCAAGTATGTAAGATAAAAGAGAATCTAATGGTGGAAATGGAGTATATTATGCAGAAACATGTTATCGTTGGTGTAATAATCGCCAGTAATTATGAGCTATTGTGTTTTTGTTAGCTTAGAATGAGCCCTTCTGAATGTGGATTGGGTTAATCTTATAAGAGAGGGATGTTGCGTTTCCATGTTTATGGTAGTCCAGTACAGACAAACCAAACACTGGTTCTAGAATGTTAGAATGTTCCTTGCGAGTTTTGACCCTGAACTAGCAGCTTGAATTTGGTTAGCACTGTAACACAAATAGGAAGGCACAGGCAGAACGAGAGTCTCATTCTTAGCTAACAAAAACACGATGGTTCATAGGGACAGGTGCTGCAGGTGGTTAACCATTTTGTGTTGTGAGAAATTTGAGAACACAAATTATTATGTCAATAACAAAAAAATTACCAAAATCAGATTTCTACAGTAACTAAGAGAAACCAAATTAGTCATAGATGAAAACAAGGCAAACACAGGTCAAAACATGAGATCACAAAAACATGATGAAATCACAAAACATGATGAGATTACAAAAACATGATGAGATCACATAAACATGATGAGATCAGAAAAGTAAACAGAAACAGGAAAGTACAGGTAAACTGACAATAATATTTGCCATCATCTCACATGGAAACTATAACAAATAATTTTCAGACTAAATTACTAAACATAATTTCTAAAATATCTGTTTAAAGTAACCTCATCAACTATACTGGATATATTATGGATATTCTACACAGCTAAGAACGATTTCATTCTGGAAGTAGCTTGGCACCTGACAGCCGCCATAGAATCTTCAACACGCTTGGAGGGTATTTCTGTTAGATGCAATCTGCCCCCTCACTGTTTGTTTCTACACACTGCTCTTTTAACACTGTTTATTGCTCTTGAATTACTAATGTATTTGGCAAACCAAGCCTAGTATTACTTCTTTATTTCATAGTGAGAACAATAGAGTGCAGTCACATAGTTTATATTTCCTGCAGCAGGTCTGCGGGGAAGAATCCCAGCTTACGGCCTGTGCTGACCTTCAGATAGCCGTTCACCTCCTCTCCTTTCTTCACCACTATCTGCTCAAGACACACAGGGGAAAAATGTTAGATCACTTTAATTTACTGTAAGTTCAGATTCTGCTTTATTCAGCTCTGTGTTGTGTACAGCAGTAGGTCTCAGCTTCTAGGTTAAATCTCATATTACACGTTTCACATAGACTATTCTCTGTGCTAATGCACCTAATATTCATCAGTTAATGACTAATGAAGAAATATGTTATAATGATGATTTTAATTATGATGTATTTTAATACTCTCTGCATTTCCTGTAGAGATGTTCTTAATCAGTTTTATTTACAAATTATTATTTTGTAATTACTATTTTTATTTACAAAATTAATTTTGTAAAAGTGACGTTTTACTTCCTGACTTTGGAGAAACGTGAGCAGTAACGTCAACGTAGGCGGAACATACTATATACAACTAATTCCGGGTTTGACCAGTGAGAGGAGCCAAAGCAATGTGTTGTGTTTTATTTGATCGATTTCTGTAGGGGGAGTCTGCAATAATGGATACGTATCGGGATTTGTAATATTAAACAATAAACAGTAAACGCTAAACCTATATTTATTTATATATACATTCTTACAATTTTGATTAAAATATCTAGAATTTAAAAAATATATATTGTACGTCTTTGTCTTTATGAAGATATGAATAATTTTGCACCTGTCTTTTGCATTCTTCATTAGAATGTAATAAATTTAAATATTTAGCTTAAACTGATATTTTTAAAAATCAGTTGTACTCAATGTTTAGACAATGTTAGTAATAGGTTATAATTGGACCTCCAAGCCTTAGTATGAAAAAATGATCATAAATGTTTGAAAACTCCATCATAAAGCGGGATCTCTCTCTCTCTCTCTCTCTCTCTCTCTCTCTCTCTCTCTTCTTTTTAAATACACGCATTCTCTCTCTCTCATACACACCTGGTCTTTCTTTAGTGTGATCTGGCCCATCTCTCTGTTCCCCACGAACGAGCGCGTCACCATATACGCTCTCTCTCCCGCACGAACTCTGATAATATAATTCATTGGCAGGTACCCTGTCTTCTCCCCAATCTTACCCTGCAATGGACACACACACATCATAACGGTCATATTATACTGCACCTTTGAGTATAACAGCACAAGAACACACACCAACTCCAACATGGACTAGGACACGCAAAAATACAATTCAGCTGTTTATGATATAAGGAAATAGAACTCACCCTCCACCATTCTTCATTAGAATCATCAATAACTGTTATACGATCACCAGGGCTAAAATACACATATTATTAGCATATACAATTTTAGTCCTAATACGTTTAATATACTTATGCTAGTATTTTGTGTACACCTGTCCTCTATAACATAACTGTCATCAAAGCATTACATGGAGAACATAAGTGTGTATAAACTATACAAAACACATATAATGCCTTAAAATGGTCGATGATTGCAAAGAAAACTCACTGGAAGTCCAAATCATCCTTCTCGATGGCTTTGAAGCGGTACAGAGCCAGGTAGTAATGAGACTGGCTGAAGGTCTGCTGCTGCTTCTTGCTCTTAAACATTTAGCAAACAAATGCATGCTGTCAACAATCCTGGCATTACTGATTACACATCATAATGCAATTACAACAAATATCATAGCACATTTCATAACTAAGGAAGGTACTCGAGCATGCAAATACCATAGTGATTAGGTTAACCAATGAACCAGTGAACTGATGGGCGTGAACTTTGCAGGGATGGCTTACCTTGTCATCAGCTGCTGCCTTATCTTTCTTATCTCCATCCTGCTTTCCTGTACCGTTGACAAAATTCAACGTGAGCTTCGTTCACCGAGTCCGCAGCACAGTAAACAACATTACCGGTGTTTGACAAACAACAGCCTGCGGCCTTGCTTCTATTCGAACGGCCAGTTCTTGCTAATTCTCTTCCCTGCCTTAAGAGGTAGGTGTGATGACGTGGTGGTCACTCAGATGAATGAATCGTTTAGTGATTTAAAAACCGACGCTGAGCTAGGATCAAGCAGCTACTGTATGTCATACAGTATATTTACAAGGTTATATTTACACTGCCTATCAGCACATCCCACACTAAACTGTTCCAAGTTTATGGCAAGTCTTAATGTTACTGTTCAGAATTAAATAACTGCATCGTACAATTTAGTTTAAATATAGTTTACTCTCTATCAATAATGTTGTAAAATACCCAATGTTGTAAAATGACCATTATCAGATTCCACCAAAAGTCAGGAAAATGTTCTTTGAATCTGAAGTAAACAGTAATGTAAACAGTTTATCTTTATAAACCTAGATTTATTTAAATGGATTATTAAAGGACTTTGCTTTACTCCCATAATAATTACTCCCACAATTGCTCACTATATATGATACTTTAAACTTAGACTACATGACTACAAAAGAAACTTCTCTTCTGCTTTTTAAAACCCTGCATAAAACCTTTTGGAATGTCCCTTAAAATAATGTTTATAGATTAAATAACTTTTGAATCAGTGATGCCAGAACCAACTCATCTCCACTTGCGAGGTGCTTTATGTGTGTGCTCTAAAACAAAAAGTAGTTTTGGTAATGTGATAACCTTTGATCTTTTTTAATGGGGCACACTTGTCTTTTTTGTGGTGGCTCATCAGTAATAGTTAATAATTTAAGCATCTGCATTAGAGTTTCCCTCAAGTATTAAACAGTGCTTATGTACCACACAGCTGATGTGAGTGCCCTTTTCACACTCAGCAAACAGTTCTTGCAAACAGAATGGTCTAAAGTTTCTCAACTCTGTTATACAGGTTCCATAAGCAAATATTGTCATTCTCTGCTATAAAACATTGCTATGAAATGGAACAGGAAAACAAGAGCATACAGGATTGCTAACACAGATATAGCTTGTCACATATCATAATGGAGGATCATTTATAAATTCTGATTAAGACATTAAATTTCCTTCAGTGTCTTAATGTACTCAAAAAAGTTGTTATCCTGATCATTTTAATAACACCTAATCTGAACCTTCTCAATATCCTGATAATTAATACTAAAGGAGACACTCTGAGAACAAAAATGCTCTGTGACTGTTCTGGGCTCTCTAAAGAGCAGCCAGAAATATCACCATCATCCAGCTGTAATAACCAATCAGGACACAGCTCTACAACCAGATGGTCTTCCCTGCCAATCAGCATATAGCACAAAGAAGAGTAGGCCAAGCGCTAAGCATGCATGGGTGGGGCCTTTGCAGAAATTTTGGATGGAGGGCGTAATACCGAAGGAGGAGGGCATCTTTTGGTTTCAACGTTTACCAGAAATTAGCAAGAACTTCAAAATCAATTGCAGCAACTTTAAACACTCGCACTGCATCTGAAGGAAGTGGACATTTTGGTTAAAATAATAGTATGTGCTTACCTTCACCCCCCTCCTCATCCTCTTTGGGCTGCTGGGCTTCATCTTCCTCCATCATCATCATCATCATCTTAAAAAAAAAATACTTGTTACAATTTCCATTTATGAGTCCACTGAAGACATGCATATTACAGGAGAATAAAATGCATTGTCCATTAAATGGCATTTGCCATTTTTCCTTTATGATGCTGCTGTACATCAACTGCAGCCGAGAAAAGAAGTATCAGTGTGTTGAAAAACTATGCTATGACCAGAAAACACTCACAACATTTTAAGGTTGCCAAAAATGAATCTTTATATTAGTCAGAAGAAAATTACTATTGATAGGTGGACCAATGCAAGCTGCAAGTTTTTCCACAAAAGACAAACTTACTGGATATTAGGTAACACTTACATAAGCAGTTATTTACCTATTCATGCTCATGCAAAGTAGGGTGTATTATGATGCCAGGCTGTCTTAAATATGAATCACTTGAGCAAATATTTACCAGCACTTCACTCATTTCAGTCATCTACAAAGGTTAATAGACTTTAGCTTAAGTGCAAGTTCTTTATGTGGACCACATCATTTGAAAAGTCCTATCTCCCTTACTTTAGACACTTATGGTCAGGATCATTGGTTTTATAAGACTGCACCCATTTAATCTGAATGCCACATCTCTCTACAATGTCAGATGCCCTTGTGTTACAACAATTCTTCTGTGACTGAACAAAGACAAGACATCAAACAATGACACGGCATCAATCACAGCACATTTCCTGCAAAGCAGATTTGGCACTTTTCAATATGGAAAGGGAACTAGGAAATTCATTTTTCTTTGATGACAAGTAGGTCTTATTTGTTTTAACACAAATCCCTAGTCATTTTAGGAATGCATTCTCACTGTCAAGTATTAACATATAGGACAGAGTTGAGTTTGATTTGAATCGGATTTGATTAGCTTTGTCATTAGTTATTGCAGGAAAATGTATTTTTGGGGTTGGCTCTACGAAAGCTTGTCTGAGTTCTCCTTATATAATTTAAGTGTATTATAATTTAAGTGTAGTTCTGCATAACACCTGAAGATAACAATCCAACTTAGGTGTTTGAAAGTGGCCATGTCTGAACAGATAGTAGTTATGGCCTCTAAAATGCTTTCTTAAAAGTATGCGATTAGCCTGCTATTTCTTGTTCTCAGTATCACGTCACTTGATGTAATCTTAACACAAGTCAGGAGTGTCATGTATGTATCAAAAATGCCAAACACATTTGAACAATTAACAGACTGTGAGAATTAACCTACATTCTGCAAGAATTAACCTACATTCTGTGAGAATTAACCTACATTCTTTTTATCATCTGATCCCTTCTTTCTCTCCTTATTGGCCATGATTACTCCCACTCTGAGAGTATCGAACACTGGGTCGGTGCGATTTGGCTGGCCTGCAAATACACACACAGACTCTCATTAGGCAGGCCATTGTACACAGAAATACAGTATATACTGTAGAATGTCAGCATTTTTCAATTTTGTGCGTAACTAACATAATTTTTAGATTGAATGCCTGGACTACAATAAAACCACAGACAAAAAAACATTCTGATTGTGATGCAGGACACGTTATGCATTTTTGCTGTAGGCTCACCAGGATTATTTATTTCCTGATCATACAAAGGGGAGCTGTATGCCCTTCTGAAACCTGGGGGCTGAGAGATGAAGAAACACAATGAGATTGACTTACAGCACTTACAGTTTAACCTTGGCTTCTATAGTATGACCAGTGCATTATGTCATCAAGCACAGAAATGTAAATTTGACAGACTGATGAATAATGACAGGGGAAAAAACTTCTCACTATTTTGCCAAAGCATCTTTGGAACTCCACATATGACTGGCATGCATGGTGTATGTTGGTCTTGCAGTTCTTGCAACGAAGGGCAAATTTGTTATTGACTGAGAGAAGGACAAAAAGAGCAGTTAGACAATCAAAAATAAGTAAATGTCATAATTTACAGTTTACTGTTTTAACAGTGTGCGTAAGTGCCTTTTAAGGACATCTATTGCAATGGTGTTTAGACTTTAGACTTTTAGCATTTTGTTTTTTTTTCATATTCCTGTTTACATTATACATTAAAGGCCATTGAATTAAGAAGCAAGCACACATTAAACATGCCATAAAACCAATAAACCCCTAAACCTGTATAAACCCATAAACCTCCTGGGTAGATTTTTAGTTAAAACCTGTATATTTGAAATGGCATAGCTTTGAACCCATGAATCAATGTTCAACAGAAGGGAAACAGAACTTCAGTACTAAAACAAAATGAACCTTTTTGAATTATTCTAAGAGCTCTGTACTGAGGTCAAAATGCTGCAAGCCAATATGTCTATTTGTAACTTGTGACTAGGAGTTTCCCACATCATGACACAGCATTTTACTTTTTTGCTGGATACATGAGCTGTGAGCGATATTTATGCAGCTTTTTGGCTTTGGTTTGTGTGTCATTCCATCAGACTCACGGACAATCATTCGTGCACAGACATCGCAGAACTTGGGTTTTTTGCAGTAGTGATCCTTAAATTTATGTGGTCTATCATTCACCATGACCACTGGCTCAGGGGTGGGGGGAGGGGGAGCCTCCTCTTCCTCTACCTCTTCATCATATACAAAATACACCTGGGAGAGAGAAAGTGAGTAACCTGAAAGAGAATGATCTGAAATATTACACAGAGTTAAGATTAAATCTATGATTTACTGCCATGGAATCCTCTGGTGTTGTAGTTCCTGGGCATAGTTCCTGGGCAATGGGTGGTATGGGCTTTTGTTTTTGTTTTGTTTTGTGTTCTCTGACCTTGTCCTGCAAATTCACACCCTGCATTAGCCTCAGCTGCTTCGCTTTTCTTGATTTACCTGTGTATTTACACCCTGATTTCTAGTGTCTGTTCTTTCTGTTATTACAGCTGTTTCCACGTATTGTTATGATTGTTTCTGTTGTTCATTATGGTCCATTGTAATCTGATCTGAGTTTGATCCTGTTTAATCCTGTTTGATCCTCTTTATTGTCATGTTTTCTTGTTATGTTTCCTTGACTCCTGGTACTTCGACCATGGTCAACTCTAAGGTTTCTGATTATGGATTTGCTCTCAGTAAATTTTGCTCTGCACTTCTGTCCTGCTTTTCCTTGCTCAACGGTACATTTCCACATCTATTTGTACTCACTTGCTTGTTTTATTTGTTGATAAAGATCAATAAAAGAAAATAAAACTAAACACTGAAGCAATGCAAAACGATAATAATGAGCTATATACTATTTTTATGTATTCATCCTTCATAGTTTCTCTAAATCACTGCTAGTAACTATTAGAGTATTGACTATTAGAGTATTGACTATTAGAGTATGTAGTCCTGATGTTAGAGCATGGCTCCTTACTAAAGTTGTGCTAAAGTAAGTGGTGTAGAGTGGTGTCAGCTACTCTGCGGTCTTAGTTATTGGAAGGATTTAAACCGAGGTCACTTAAAGAGATTTTGTTGTTCATTTCAAGGCTCTCCAGTATTACCCTGATTTACATTATAATTCCACTGAAAAATAAACATCATACTCAAGGATCACTAGAAGGACAAAAGCGCTTTTTTTCCATGTTGCCTTGCTTTAAGCTTCCTATTTACAGGATTCACTATGGGCACCATTCAATCTCCCACTCAGTTTCTGAAAACCTTCCTTATAGCATAATGCAGCTAAGGTCATCGTTTACAGCAGGAATGATGTGACCTGACTGGTGCTCAGTTTTAGCAAAACTTGGCACTTGTGACTTTTGTGGAAAGTTTGACTGCGATGTTATTTCTAACTGCATTGTTTTCGAAATGTTGCAAAGTCTTTGCAGGCTAGTATATTCTTTTGCCACTGTCCTGTAAAAAACACTTGTGAAATGTATTAGAGATCTGCGCTTACCATGTTCAACTGGAATCACAGAATTCTATAAATTATTCAGAATCAGTATTCTACCTGATCACCGATGGTCTCAAAATAATGTCTAAGAAGTGATATTTGAGGCTTTTCCAATTCTATTCTGCACTCCAAGGGAATGCCTTTGCAGTTATATTTGTCCTTACAACATTTTGTTATAATTAGTTTCCTGATTTTCTAAATTCTTTTGCTCTTATTTAAAAAAAAATCTATTAAGTTTAAATGAGAGTAAGTAGTACTTTCAGTAGTATCATTTGCTTGCAGTACATACAGTGTTGTCACTCTCTTTCACAACATTATCAGGTACTGGTGGATTATCATGAATATCCAATGAATCCTTATCCTCAAGTCTGAAAGGAACACACACAGTTACTCATTCATTGATTAAGAAAACTTGAAATTTAAAAGAATGT
>JAOYMR010000015.1:6203136-6214288 GCA_025802075.1 Tenebrosternarchus preto
GTGTGTGTGTGTGTGTGCAAAATGAAACAACATTAAACTCATTAACATCATTAATTAATATACCTATTGATGTGTAAGCAGACCATTAGAAATACTTACTGGTCATACTGAGCCATGGTACACTGTTTTAGCTACCTGGCTTTTGTAGTGATCACTTTCTATTGCTGTAGGAGTAGTAACAGCAAAAGTATTTATTATCCATTTGACAGTTCTTCCCAAATAAAACATGTTAGAAGAAAAAAAAACAATAACACCACTTTTTCAAGTCATACCATGAACTGATTTCTTCTATAAAATGTGTGTTTCAGACATCCGGAGGTACATACTATTTGTGGACAGAGAACCCTACCTCAGCCAAGCTAAATTTGGGTCTCCTGCCAGGCAGACTTGAAACACACAAATGGAACCACATATGAAGTATACATGCTTACTAAGTAAGAAAAAAACACTGATTGTCATTAATTGTTAAATATTATTTAACCTTTTGGTATAGCTTTGGGTATAATATTCTGGCTTACTTTTGATTACAATACGCACATATACACAAATGCACACATGTAAGTGATCTAGGCCAGACATACCTGCTGAATGGTACTAAAATCCAGTTGGCAAATTGCGATTAAAAGTTTAGCCCACAGGAAAAGAACCACAAGCGTAGTTCTTGCTCCAGATGAAACAGTCAGTGTTCTCGTTGGCTATATGTGAGACTGTAAACCACAGTTGTTCACCTGATCACTAAAATGGCCATAATGTTTGTGTGTGTGTGTGTCTGTAAGTGTGTGTGTGTGTGTGTGTGTGTGTCTGCGTGTTTCTGTCAAGTTGAGAAGTTGAGACAGCTGGATGTCTCACATGGTGGATGACGAAGGGTAATAAGACACTTGCTTACTCTGTCTCTCTCTCTCTCCCTTTCTTTCTCTCTCCCTCTTTCTCTCTCTCTCTCATGCACGCAGAGCTTTCTCTACACATTTTGGCCATGTCTGAAACTGGCAAGTACAAATCTGCACACAGCCGCATTCTTATTTGAAGAAATGTAGAAATAGTACACAAATCTGTGCATTTCCCTTCTTCAAATTAAATTCACAAATTTGATTATTTATGTAATTTAGTTTCATTTGAATTTAATTCTATAAAAACAAACAAAATAAATCTTGGCTGAAGTAAATTAATGAATGGCACATATGTTAAAAAAGGGATTTATAGAATTGAACTTTTTCTTGCATTTTTCCTCTCCTTGAATAGGGTGTGATGCTGATATGCTGGTCTCTGTGATCAATGTCCTCCTATGAACAGTCTCGAATTCCGAGAAGAGATGATTCAGGCGATTGTAACCTCTCGGAGAGTAATTAGACGGTCCTAAATACAGCCTCAACGCATGCGTCATCCATAAAGTGCAAAAAATTACAACTGGGTTTTGTGTATATTCTACATTTAATATGTAATGAACTAAACATTCTAAGGTTTAAAGAAACGTTTAACTCCGTTTAACTATTTGCTTTGTCATTGTTGTAGAGCTGCAGAATCATTGGCTATGGGGCGCTAATGCTGGAGCCGGATGCGAGTACCACTTTAAAAGGACCAGACTAGACCACGCCCTGGCCTCCGAATCGCTAAAGGGAGCTCAGCATCCTTCGCCCTACAAGAGGCACTTCACCTTCGCCAAGACCCCACCAAACGAAGCCTACAGCCCGACAACAAAACCGAAAACAAACACGGTTTTTGACGGTTTAATACGCAGGACGACCTTTGAATTAAAGGATTGTCCGGTCATATTTACTGGCTCCAAGATATCGTGCAACGTAAGCTTTCCCTTGCAGTTTTATCGGATATTTGTAGGCTTCGTGTATTTCCGATATTTGAGGGCCGGTCGGGTACGAGCATATTTCCTTTTTTTAATCCGGTAATCTTTTTTTAATTCAACGCGCTCAGTTTCCACCATGACCGAACCAGCCGCAGAATGCAATATCAAAGTGCTGTGTCGCTTTCGCCCTTTGAATCAATCTGAGATTCTCCGGGGAGATAAATTTCTCCCTACATTTCAAGGGGACGACACCGTTGTCATCGGGGTATGTGCACTTTGTCTTTTTTACTTCAAAAATATTCTAAAACGTATTTTTGTTATTAAGACTTCGTGCGGTAAGAGGCCACTTGAAATACATTAGGTTATTGAAATGGCGTAGGTTGATTGTGAGGGTCTGTCATATTGATGATGGGCCATATGACGTAATCACTGTTATTTTATTAATTCTGCAAAGCTAGGTAGGATACCGCACAGTCCTGTGTTTATGTTCGCCACATGCAGTAGATCATTGTATGTCTTTCAGCCCACGGCGATGCTTCATTGTAGGAATATTGAATTAGGCCTTGTCCTTGCTCAGACTAGCTTCGGCTATTGCGTTTGTTCGTTTTAGTCTACGTCCGCAAAACCTCTGGACTATGAACTACACCTGTTTATTTAAATGATATTTCATATTTCCTTTCCTTTTCATTTTCATCCAAGCAGTAGAAAATATAATTTAAGATACTCGGCTATGTTACTGATGGAAATGTAAAGATTTGTCGAAACGTTTGGACTTAATTTAAAAACGATCATGTCCGGTTTTCATTTTAATTTACTTCCTGTAATTAACAACTATTCCTCAGAATAAATCAGTCAGTATTCTCATACAGACGCAGAGATGTGAAAATAAAGTCTTACAGTGACGTGGTGTCATTATTAAAAAATATTGGGGAAATTAAGAGGAATAAGCAGAACTGTATTAGCACACCATTACTCCCATGTTATTCATAGATAGAGGGTGGGTACATTGGTTCATAGGGCAAGGATATGGTGAGACATACTGTGGCAAGGTTTGGCAGGTTCTGGCAGAGCTGCTGCATTAGCAACAGGGTTGGGACCAGTAGCCAGGCCTGTCGTCAGCATGGAATAGCCTCATGGGATGTTTGGAATTAAAAACAACCCATCATCTTATTGGAATTCACCCATGAACTCATCAATCGGTCATATATAATAAAATATTATTCAATAAAGTATATTATACAATAAACTATATGAAATACAATAGACCACTCCTGCAATAATGCATGAGGAGGAATAGGTGATACCAGGTGACCCTTTCATGTTAGTTGTTTTGCTGCTTGCGTGGACATCTAGACCGGTTGTAGGCTACAGCAGCACAGTTATTATTTGGCTGATTGTTTATCTCATTCTTGACAAGAATGTCTTCGATGTTTTTGTCTTGTTTATGGTTAGAATGAAGATCAAAGACAACATCTATCATTAGGAAACCATAGAAGTGAAATGAAATTAAATGGAATGAAATGGATAGTGTGTGGAACATTAACAGAGGAAGCAGAGATTATGATGCAGTTGGTTATGCCAAATGGTTATGGTGCCACATTTACAGAGGATTTTAGATCAAATTAAAGAAGTTCTGAGGTTATGTCCTTATTAGAGCACATTGTACAGACGTTACAGAATATTTTTCATGTTGCACACAAACGTTTTATTCCTGAGAGATGAATAACTTGTCTTTATTGTATTTGTACTTATGTATTTAAATAATAATATTGGTTATTATTTATTAAAGTTAAACCACTGAGTTGGTTGCACAGCAATAATAATAATAATAATAATAATAATAATAATAATAATAATAATAGCTAATGACTGCAAAGGAGAGATTTGCAATGGTCTAAGCAGATGCAGATGCAGATGCCCTCAAACCATGAATGAGAGATTCAACAGTAGAGTTAGAGAGGCATGGACAGATTTTGGTGATGCAAAATTTTAACCAAAGTATGGACATGAGCATCAAATGAGAGAATCACATCAAGGATAACACCCAGATTTTGAACTGCTAAATGGGGGTGGAGGGGTGGGGCCAAGAAAACCTGCACATCATCAGTGGAGGAAACAAAAGCCATTTTCATTTAAAGTTACTTTTGAGCCGATAAGGATGAGTTTGGTCTTCATGCTATTTAACATAAGGAAACCATATTTCATACAGCTTTTAATTTATGACAGGCACATTTCTGACTACGTAGTTAATTATTAATAGGCTTAGATTTGGTCCTTAGATAAATCTGGCTGTCACCCACATAAAAAAAGAAAATTCTGTTTGAAACAGCCTATGACTCTAAGAGGAAGCATGAAGATCTTGAACAGAAGGAATCCAAGAAGGGAAAGGTTGAAAGAGCCAACATGTTGAGAAGCTCAGACAGGGAGCAGAACTGAACAGTGTAGCACGTTCTTGAGGAAAAGAGGGTGTAGGGAAGGTGGTCAACAAATTGAACTCTTGTAGAATGAAGCAAGTCTACTTTTAGAGTGGTGAGGTACAGCTGGAGGAGTAGTGAACAAAATGAAATTATGATCAGTAGATGGAGACTCAGTGGGGTTGAACAAGTTCAGAACAAGTATGGCCTTTGTCCTGAGAGGGAAATTCTAAATGAGATGGAAATAATCAAGGAGTGAAAAAAGCTTTTGTTAGCATACAGCCTAGGATGTTTACATGAAAATTAGTCATCGACTAGCAACAAGCTGGAGGAAATTGTAGCATCTCCTGCAATTCAGAGAAATGATGAGTTAAGTGTTACAGGACGGCAGAGTAACAATGCAGTTACTAAAGGGGTTATTTAAGAGCAAGATTCAAATGATGTAATTGATGTAAAGTTAAGTTCTGTAAGAGTAAATCTGTTATTAAAAAGAACTGCTAAACTACTGTCTCTTCTAGTAGAGGTTAAGGTATGCAAATGCATTGAAGTGTAGTGGTGTTGCCTAATTTAGGGCATACAAGTAAAAGATGACATTTTTCAGTTAGGTAGACCAAGTTGATAGGGTTGCCAAATAGTAATTCTTGCAGTCAGGATGATTCATAAGTGAGATAACAACCATTCAGTAGTACTCAGGAAGTACTAGGAGGAGTAGATTGGTGATGTCACTGTGCTTCATAATGACCAAATCATAATCAAATAAACATTATCATTTGTATCATGATCATTACCCTATCATTGTGCCTGATTGTGATCTTACAGGTTGTTATATTTTCAAGTGGAAGCCCTTCATGTCTGTGTACAATTAATCGGATTGGCTGTTGTGTCTTTAGGGGAAGTCTTATGCCTTTGATCGAGTGTTTCCCACCAATACCACCCAAGAGCAAGTCTACAACACCTGTGCCAAGCAGATCGTGAAAGGTCAGGACTGCATACATTTATTTTATGCATAGTCATGGTGCGTTCAGTAGTCTTGGCACAGTAAAGTCGAATTCGTTATTTCTGTTGAACGAAGCTGGTGATATTAAAGATGACACCTTGAGCTGTCTACAGAAAGAGCAGAGTCATTGCACACAGTGATATTTTTGTTATACCTACTATTGTATTCTTTGTAGTTTTTGTATGATTTAGCAAATACTACAGTGTTATGTACGTCATTTTAAGTAAATTCATTAACAGTCTGCGGTATGTTTTAACATTGATGTTTGAATATGTTATAGTTTTATATATCAAGAGTAGTTATTGTAGGTGTGTGTGACACTGTTGGACATGAATGAAATTGTTCATTCACACTAATGCACAGACCATGGGGCAGTGTGTGAGTCATTCTAGAAGCATATTTCTATAAAAAAAAACTACCAAAACACACTTATGAGATCTGTGACTCAACAGTGTTTTATAACTTTAAGGAGAGGTGTACAGAGATATTAATGACCATATTGTGTCAGTTTGATTATATGAATCGAAGACTATTGCTTCTGTGTGTGTGTGTGTTTTGAATGCATACATGAATGTGTAGACGTGTTGGGTGGATACAATGGCACTATCTTTGCTTATGGACAGACCTCATCTGGGAAGACCCACACCATGGAGGTAAGATACCATCTTAGTATAGTTCTAAATATTTAGCTAAGCAAAACAGAAGTTTAGATTTTCTGTGCATTTTGTGAATGGAAAGAATTAAAAATCTGAAATGCAAAGTCTGTGAATAAGACATTGCTGGTCATTCCCCTGGTTGATGTTTGTCCCACTCTTATAATGCTCTTCAGGGCAGCCTACATGACCCTCAGCAGATGGGGATCATTCCTCGCATTGCTGAAGACATATTCAACCACATATTCTCCATGGATGAAAACCTGGAGTTTCACATCAAGGTACCATATTGACATATTGATGAACATATTGATAATAACCAATAACATATACTGATAGATGGAAACAATTTATATGATGCCCATTAAGGGGCCGATATAAAACAGCTTATTCTTCCATAATGTTATTTGTCATGAACACTGTTCCCTGATTTACCTTCCCATTAAACTGAAGTTTTACTTTCACATCTCCATATCTTTGTTAGGTGTCCTATTTTGAGATCTACATGGAGAAGATTCGGGATCTTCTGGATGGTTTGTTTCTTTTTTGTCTTCAGTGACCTGTTTTGGCACATTCACATGAAACCCTGGAGTGTTGCTGGAACTTTCTCTCTTCCCTTCTCACTTCCTCTCCCCTTCTCTGCCTGGACACAGTCACCAAGACCAACCTGTCTGTCCACGAGGACAAGAACCGCGTCCCCTACGTTAAGGTGAGCACCTCCGTCTTTTCCGCCTTTCCACCACCAAACCTTGGACCCTTGGTGGAGTGTGAGTCTGAGTGCCGCATGTCTCTTTCTTTCAGGGTTGCACTGAGCGTTTTGTCTCTAGCCCAGAGGAGGTGATGGATGTGATCGATGAAGGAAAGTCCAACCGCCATGTTGCTGTTACCAGTGAGTAATTTTCATTAACATGCTGCCTTGAATGCAGTATCTTTGAAAATGTACTAGGTTAAATTTGTGTGGCTGAAATAAATGATTCCTGTAAGAGATGATTCCTCTCTTATCCATTTTGTGTGTGTGTGTGTGTGTGTAGTGTGTGTGTGGGTGGGTGTGTGGTGTGCGTGTTGTATGTGTGCAATGGTAGAGGGAGAGGCTTGGAAAATGCAGCATCTGAGCAGCAAGTATAAATAAAAATAAAGTAGTATATTTGGCAATAACCTGCTCGAACCTTCCAGCATAAACTCAGCACCGCCTGCATAAAAATTCAATGCAGGCCGGTCACAACATGCAATTTGTTGTATTCAAAATTTTTTATATTTATAAAATTAATATCACAGTTTTATAAGCTTTTATACATGCTGCTAGTAATTCTGAATCTCACTCTGAGCTTATTCCCAAGAGATGGTATAATATTGACTGTATGATGAATATTTTGTTTGTATAAAAACTTTTAAAGGCACATCATAGGTTTTTTAAAGGTTACAGTTATAAAGGAAATTTAAACATGATCTCCAGGCTTTCAAAGAAACATCACAAGCCAATAGACATTGTTTTCAAGAAGTGTTAGGGTTTTAATAATTTCTTAGAATAATCTTATACACAAGTATAATATAATATTGATAATATATAAACTATGTAATATTTTTTTTTTGGTTGTATATTTTTTTTTGGGGGGGGGGGTCATCATGCAAAGATCTAGTGGTAGCTAGATGCTTTTGTATACATTTAATATACATTTATTTAAAAAAGGCTTTAAAATAGCAAACATTAAAATAGCCATAAGCTATTCATAAGCTATTCATAAGCTATTCATAAGCTATTCTTTGGGTCTCTCTCTCACTTTTTCCCTCTTCTCCATGCTCTCCCTCATTTCTCTCTTGGTCTGTCTGTCTCTGTCCTCCATCCCAGACATGAATGAACACAGTTCTCGCAGTCACAGCATCTTCCTGATCAATATCAAGCAGGAGCACGTGGAAACTGAGCAGAAACTCTGTGGGAAGCTCTACCTAGTGGACCTGGCTGGCAGTGAGAAGGTGTGTGTGTGTATCCATATTCATGTACACTAGTTACATATTCTGCACATAATGTCTTTATAAAGACAAATATTTATCTCTCAGAATAAATGAAATACAAAAATAAGCAGTAAGTGGGATGATGTCCCTGAAATATACATGTGAAAATGGTTTTAAGCATTAATTCAAACGACATCTGGATCAAATTGTTAGCAAATTCTTCACCACTTCTCTTATGTAGCCTGTGTACTAGCTAACTAGAGGTGTAGTAAGAACTGGTTCTCCATTCAATCACCATGAACCCAGCCATTATAAACTGTGTTATTAGTATGCACGTAATAGAATCTTATGTTGGAATCAAACAGAGAAAATGTATGTGTACTTAATTTTATTTGATTCACTCCTAGAAAACTGGCTGTATTTAAATGTATAAAAGGTTCTATAGGACAGAGAAGCCCTAGAGCCTGTAGAAACTTGGTAATTGCATTCCACAGAAAATGGCCCCCTCATCTGACTCCATGAGAATTCAAGGCTTACAAGCTGTGAAACACAGCGCCATCTGCTGGACTGGGCCTGCTGGCCCGCTTCATGATTGTCCCATGGCCAATTAAATTTATTTTATTTATCGTGTACCACACTTAATTTAATTACATTTTTATCAGACAATTTTAGTAAAGGACACAAAACCTATTTAGTCTTTAAGCAAATTTGGTCTTTGCCAGTTAATACAGAATAAGTGTGGTGTAGAAAGTAGAAAGGTAGTAGAAAGGTAGTTTTGTGGAGAGTTCAGATATGACAACTCAGAACTCACTGAAAAAGGTTGAATGAGATTAACTGACTAAGGAAGCACTTTGCAAAATCTTCCAACTTATTCACAGACTCTTTGCTGATCTTGACTGCTTGTATGATTAGCAGGTTTAAACTAAAATGGAGTTTCAGCGTATTTCCAAGTTTTGTCTTTGATCTCTCTCTTAGGTGAGTAAGACTGGAGCTGCTGGGGCTGTCCTGGATGAGGCTAAAAACATCAACAAATCCCTGTCTGCCCTGGGCAACGTCATCTCTGCCCTTGCTGAGGGAACGGTGAGCACACAGGCATACGCCTACACAAGGTTATTCATGCCAATGGAGCCAGCTTCTAAAACTGATCTGTGTGTGTGTGTGTGTGTGAGCAGAAGACTCACGTGCCGTACCGTGACAGCAAGATGACTCGGATCCTGCAGGACTCTCTTGGGGGAAACTGCAGAACCACCATGTTCATCTGCTGTTCTCCTTCAGGCTTTAATGAAGCTGAGACTAAATCGACTCTTATGTTTGGACAACGGTAACACATGCAAATACTTTTCATTTCAAAGATGAGTAGGTCCATAACATGTAGTAAAGTAGTAAAAAGTGCTGGTGATTTAGACCTGATATGTTAGTATGAGTACTGGCATGTAGTACTCATGAACAAAATTAGACAAAACACCCTGTTTTCCACTGCTGTGTTTTATCCTTTCTTTATGTGTCTATGAAGCAGCAGTTGATAACATTTCATGTGTGAGATTAGTAAAGTGATCTCTCTGCCTCTGACTCTCTCCCGTCCTGTCTCTCTTTCTCTCTCTCTCTCATTCTCTTTATCTCTTTCCATCCTTCTATCCATCTCTTTCTCTCTCTCTCTCTCTCTCTCTCTCTCCCCGGACTACGTCTCTCTTGTATGTCTCTCTCAGTGCTAAGACTATCAAGAACTCTGCCTCTATAAATCTGGAGTTGACGGCCGAGCAGTGGAAGAGGAAGTATGAGAAGGAGAAAGAGAAGAACAAGACACTGCGAGACACTATTCAGAGGCTGGAAGCAGAGCTGAAACGCTGGCGTAACGGTGAGGGACACGTCCGTAACACAGTCCGTAACACACAACATCAGAACTTCTGTACAAACAGACAATCATCATACATATTAAATATGTTAGGAGAGGAGGTGCCAGAGATGGAGCAGACTTCTGCTGAAATTGTGAAGCTGGACACCAACGAAGATGTGACACTGGATAATGAGCGGGAAGTGGAGAGACAGCGGGAGGTGGAGAGAGGGCGGGAGGTGGAGAGAGCACGGGAGTCAGACACCTCCTCTATCGTAGTGCGCATCTCAGAGGAGGAGCGGCAGAAGTATGAGGAGGAAATTCGCAAGCTGTACCGGCAGCTGGATGACAAGGTGATCTCACAAACACACACACATAAACATACAAACACACACACACATGCATGTATACATGCACACATGAACACGCACTCATACACTAACACATGCATACACACACACACACACACACTCCAGAAATGCACTCAGACACATTCACATACACACACACACACACACACACACCCATACTGCACACAGGCATCTTCTTAAGTGCAATTTCTGGAAGATAAACTTTTCTATTAAATTATTGCTGCTGTTTCATATCCATTTATTATATGTGCATGTGTGTAGGATGATGAGATCAATCTGCAGTGTCAATTGGTTGAGAAGCTCAAGCAGCAAATGCTGGATCAAGATGAGGTAATGCTTAATGACAGTCTGATGCTGGATTACGATGAGATAATGCTTAATGACAGTCTGATGCTGGATTACGATGAGGTAATGCTTAATAACAGTCTGATGCTGGATCAAGATGAGGTAATGCTTAATAACAGTCTGATGCTGGATCAAGATGAGGTAATGCTTAATGACAGTCTGATGCTGGATTACGATGAGGTAATGCTTAATGACAGTCTGATGCTGGATCAAGATGAGGTAATGCTTAATGACAGTCTGATGCTGGATCAAGATGAGGTAATGCTTAATGACAGTCTGATGCTGGATTACGATGAGGTAATGCTTTATAACAATCTGTAATGTTGGGGTCAAGATGAGGTAATGCTATAGAATGGTGTATAATGTTGTATCAGGATAAAGCAATGCTATAGAACAGTGTGTAATTTTATCAGTGCATTAGTTTACAGTTCATTTCAAGGGGACATTTCTTTTGGTTGAATTGATCAAAATTGTGTGTGTGTGTGTTTGTGTGTGTACTGCAGCTCCTGGCCTCCACACGCGGGGACAGCGATAAGGTGCAGGTTGAGCTGGGTCGCCTGCACTCGGAGAGCGAGAGCGCCAAGGCAGAGGTGCGGGAGGTGCTGCAGGCCCTCGAGGAACTTGCTGTCAACTACGACCAAAAGAGCCAGGAGGTGGAGGAGAAGAGCCTGCACAACAAGCAGCTGGCTGAGCAGCTCAGCCATAAAATGGTGTGGACACTCTCACACACACACACACACACACACACACACACACACACACACACACACACACACACACACACACACACACA
>JAOYMR010000015.1:6224018-6259772 GCA_025802075.1 Tenebrosternarchus preto
CCTAACTTCTTCTTTTGACTGTTTTGCCTAATATAGGTGGTAATGAACCTACCTGTTTTGCTCGATTCAGCTGTGCAGTTTCAATTTTATTCAACACTACCTGTACAGAGAAGGGCACTTCTTCCTGTGAATAACAAACGTTGTCCATATTCTTTTTTATTGTATATGATATTGTTTACAGATATACAATATCTTTTATACGATCAAATATATATTTTATATTGATAATAAATCTGACAATTTTTCTAAGAACCGTCTCAAATGAGTATATTGGTTTTGCAAAACACTACAGCACTAGAGACTAGTTAATAAATTATGATGTAAGGTCCAGTTGTGTTCTAGATTATGATGTCATAGAGGTAAGCCAGTTATGTTCTAACCCAATGCTCCTGGGGTAGACAATAGATTAATTGCTATGTCATTTAGCATTGAAGAGTTGGAGAGAGTTGATAAAAAATAAAAAATGTATGTAAAATGTAGCCTTTTTAAATTGTGGTATATATACTGTATTGTATATTGTGGTGAAGTTTACATGGTTTCCAAAGAAACAGCACATTTTGGACAGAGGCCCTTCATATACTGTGTAATCATCTACACACACGCACACATATACAGGTGCTGTTCATAAATTTAGAATGGAATTACTGAAATAAATCAACTTCATGATATTCTAATTTTATAACCAGCACATCTATATACAGAAATCACCAGGTTGTCTTGCACAAAACAAAACTAAGAGAGTAGAAATTTTAGAAATTAGATTTAAAAAATCGAATTTTTGAAAAACAAACTTCAGGTTTGTTTTTAGTTTGCACAGATTTTCATGTAATTTGAATGTAATATATCTCGCATTGGAATAGGATCAGAACCAGAGATCAGAACCAACAGTAGGATAATAGGGGATTTGTATTCAACTCTCTATAGCAGTTCGCGTCCAGCTGGTGGCGATATTCTCGATTGCTCTTCAGTGTGTAAGTAGGGGAGTAAGCAATGAAGAAGACGTAGATGGGCGGGGATGTGACGAAAGGTGTGGTCATGGGTGAAAGTTGATTGGAGCGCATTTTGTTGTCTTTGTACAGAGAAGAGTGGAGTCTGATCACGCATTTGTGTGTCTTCCCTCTTCCCCGAATCCTCTTAAAATTCCCTCCCGAACCTTTCCCCTTCTACCCTCTAAACCCTACCCCTCCCCTGAACACATTGGCAGGGTTGGAATAGGTAAGGCTATGTCTCCTTCGCTTCTTACTTTTTATTCATATTTTTTGAAACTACGATCATTCGGCAGTGCGTACATTCACTAGGCCGCAGCTCTCTCCTGTATATCATGGCTAACTGGTTAGCATGCTAGCAACCTGCACCGCAGTTAGGTGCTCACGATAATCACAATTTTAGTCAAGGTTAATGCTCTGGCCTAACTTCCTTGTTGCTGTCTTAATTCGTATTTTAGCTATATAGATGAACGCGAAAAAATATTACAGTAAACTTACTAACGTTGCCTAGCTGCTTTGCTAGCCAATATAGCTTAACTAGCTAGCTAGCTATCAAAAGTAAAACGCGCGAGTCAATGACACATTGGAAGGGTAGCTAGCGCAGATAGCCAGTTAGCTAATCTGACCGCTAAGATTAACTTCGACACGAAACGACGTCGTGATGCCCATAAGATGACTTCGGTAGTTAGCTGTCTTAGCTAACAGTGGAAAGCGCAAGCTAACTCACAACGGGCTTTAATACTTCGGTCTATTGACTACCCAATTAAATTTTATTAGCTAACCCTTAATGTTAGCCAGTTGGACTTAAGTCAGTGTATTACTACTGGCTAGTAACGGGGTTGCATATGACGTAATAATTACCATTTTGCTCCATGCAAGAGGCCCTTGGTAATGAGAGAGGCTAGTAAGACTTAGCCTTTGCCTATACCTTCATTTTGTTACCCTTTTTAATATTCGTATATACATAAATATATGTAGCGATGTATATCTCTCCCCCCCCCCCTTTTTTTACGTTTTTTTTTTTTTATCTCGCCTGCTAGCTTTCCAGTCAAATTAACGGTGCTTGGTCAACGCAGTCATTTCTCGTTAAGAAAATGTCACCAACATTTGATGCGTTTTTTGCTTCCGCTAAATTTCTGAATTCGTAATCAGAAGAGTTCGAATACTCATGCTATTTATGCTTTAGGAGCCTTAAGTACACACCTGTCATGCCTCTTGGTCACATAGTTAATGTATTTTCTTTCTCTGCTACCTTCCTGTTTTAATGTGTCTCTTAAGCAAAACATGCCATTACTTATGATTATTGCTGAAATTATCGCTACGTGGGTAGCAGGCCAGAGATGGAAGCTATATTTCTTATCTTGTTCACATGGTTGTTCATGTGGACCTTCTCCACAGTGGTCTTCATGAATATGGAGTTTTCCAGTCTCTGCTACGCATCTATGCACTGTTTTAAACACCTTCACCTGTATATGGCGACTCTATTTTGCTGACCCTATGTAATGGTGGAGCACATGGAGTTATACTGTCCAGCTTCTCCTCCTCGTGTCCTCATGACATTCTACATAGGATTTCTTTTTAATATTACAGTACAGCTTTTTACACCTCACATCTCTGTTTAAAACTTGAGGTTTTTCCCAGTTGAAGGCCAAGCCGCTTTTCCATTTAACTGACCCATTGTTATCCTTATCTGAAAAATTAGCACCATGATCCCTTTCAGACATTTTTCTTGGATTTTTCAGTCTGTTCAATCTGTACAGTATGTGGCAGCACCAGTTGAACCCAGCTTCTTTGATGAACCTGCCGTTTTCCACACCCCTTATTACTTGTGTGCGCTGCTGTGTCCGGTGTATGAGATGACTCGACGAACCTTTTAAGTATGTTAGGATACAAAATGATAAAATTCTGGCAAAGCTCAGCCTTTCTATCACCATTTTCTCCCCAGTGGTGCAACTTTCAATGCCCCATTTGTGTATTCTGTCTGCTTGGTGAATTTCAAGGATGGGTTAGCTGGTAAGGATTTTGTGGTGAATACAGTTGCATTCTGAAACCTATATGGTTTTCTATTTCTGGAGTTTTTATTTGCTAGTAATAACTTTCCACTCAGTTAAAGGCCTTTTCCCCTGTGTTGTATTGACTTGGACAGCTCAGCGGGGTTTTGTATGTGTATATGTATATAATACACACTTATAATACAGTAAGAAATACAATATGCATTTCTGATATATTAACAGATTTTAGACTGAAAACAGGATAATCAGGAAAACGGGAAAAAAGGTTGTTGTTTTTTTTCCTCCCCAATAAATCAATTAGGATTAAAGATAAGTAATCTTGTGTGTTGTCAGCTTTGCTTGGGGGTGTACCTACATTGTATTGTTTTAAAATAAGGGTACTTTTTTATTCCTTCAGTGTTCAAAATTATTGGGGAAAATTAAATCATTTGGAGCATGTTCGCACATCAGTTTAATAAATGATAAATTCAACAATCATGCATGGGTATTAAGTCTTATTTTCTTAATTGGCTCTTTCACTAAGAGGAATGCTACAAATTGTATCTATGCTCCCTTTATGTCCCAGAATGAATATGATCTGAATGCTAAACCATACACACTATACACACTAGTAGATCTTTGTGGTCTCTAACCATAGACCTTTCTCAAATATTGTGTTAGCACAGGAATTAAGACTGCAGAGATGTTATGAATGGTTTTCTTCTGAACTGAAAACATTCCCGATAAACCGATCTGCAGTGATGTTGGACTTGTGGTAATGGCAATTCATTAGGGAGTACTTCACATACACTCAAGTCTGTTGGACCAAGTTTCAGTTTCACCTGTAATACATGTTTTATATTCTCAGGAGTGATATTGTCTTTTAATACCATGAGTAAGATCATGTCATTAACTTGAATTTGGATGGTGGGTGTGTTTGTGACAGGTTCAACGTTGGTGACCAAAGAGCATACAGTGGAACCAGGGAGATCTTCAAAGCACAGGGATGGACTCTGGCGTGATTGAAGGTGGACTCAATGTCACTCTCACCATCAGGCTGCTCATGCATGGAAAGGAGGTTGGCAGCATTATTGGGAAGGTGAGTTTTGTTATTCCCCCATCAAGTCATTAAACCAAGAAATGGGAACTTTTGTGTAATTTTTATTTGTCTAAAATACTGTAAATGTGTTCATGAGTACTCGGGTTTTGTTAGTGTTCCTGATATTTACTCCTATTTAATAGAGGATTTTTTTTTTCTCCACTTGCAGAAAGGTGAATCGGTGAAAAAGATGCGAGAAGAGGTGAGCTATGTTCTACGTTACATTATTAGCATTGCTTCATTTTATATTTTACTTCAGATAATTTAATACATCCTAATATAATGCCATATATTGGTTAAACTGGATTAGTCTGAGTTCATTATTGCACAGAAATTTCCTTACTGACCCAGATTCTCAGTGGGGGAGGTGGCTTACTCACGTTTGCACTGTTTTTGTCTCTTGTTCGTATTCTCTTCCTTCACTGGCCTCCTGCACAGAGTGGCGCTCGTATCAACATCTCTGAAGGGAACTGCCCAGAGAGAATCATCACCCTGGCTGGTCCCACCACTGCCATCTTTAAAGCCTTCTCCATGATCATTGACAAACTGGAAGAGGTATTCATATAACAGCCATTAACCAACTAACAATAAATATTTAATCTGCAATTGGGAGTTTGTCATTGTGATATTGCGAGACACTAATTTTCTGCAGTGTTGCGTGCGGTGCTGAATAGTAACTGGCTCAAGACCTTCAGTGACGTTACAAGACTGACATACAGCAGCCCCCCTCCACCAGCGCCGGCATGTGCGGCTGTACAGATGGCCCTTTGTGTTGTACCAGTCACAGAGCTCAGTGTGTGTTGGAACCTTGAATTCCCAAAAGGAGATGGAAGTCTCAAATGAAGCATATGCCCATTTATGCAATTTTCTCTTTGATGCCTTTTGCGAACACGGCATCCGAAAGCTCTGACTGCTGTGTGTATTTTACACTTTAAATGAGATCAGTGACTCAATCCCAGCTGGAGGTACAGAAGTTTTTTAGGACAAGATGCCCCTCCCCTCTGCATTTAACAGCCCTTTTATGGTAAACTAATTGACGCGTGAACTGCTCTTCTGTTTAATCCAAAAAGGGGCTGGTAGCATGGTGACATAGTGCCATCATTGTTAAAGCTGCTATGAGTTATTTTAAGAACTCTGGCTTAGCTGTCTTTACATCTTAATCATTAAAATAGTGATTGTGAGATTTAAAAAAAAAACCCCAAAAAAACCCCTGTATTGTGCCTCTCCTGAGCTCAGTAATGAGCAATTACAAAATGGAATGTATTTACCAATCAGGAAAGTTCACTTCAGGTGGAATTCCTCCCTGCCTGGTCTTTTATTTTCCATATGCATAAAGGATTTTTTAACTAAGGCAACTATTATGATTTACTTAGGCTAATTACTATGTGAGCGTGTTTTTGGAAGAAAGTGCTTTGGAGAAGTGTTTGAATAGAGGGCGTAGGATGGAAGGGAGGGGGGCAAAAATGTGTCTGTGCATGGTGGAAGATGACAAGAATTGAGTTATTGAATACAGCACTTTTAAGCATAGGTTTGTTTTAACATAGTCTGGGCTTCACTTGTTCACTGAGACTCACTTGCAACATTAATGAAAAATACCTTTGTTTAACCTTTCTAGTACAAAGTAATTTCTTTGAATGTGGTCAATTCTGGCCTGTGGGCAGGCAAATTGTAAGCAATCACGTATGCTACAAGTTCTTCTAGAATATTTAATGTCATGACAATTTTACATGTGCATTATATGGGAAGTGTTGGCAGCCAAAACATTTACAAATTACAACACATCACTGTTCACTGCGATGGTCTCCAACATTTGGCTGTTTTCTGGCATATGGCCATTTTGTACTTATAAAATATTCTTCACTTCGGTGGATTAAGTATTGTGGCTGACTAATACAAAAAACACTTGTCATAAAGGTTGGTAACAGAAAATCACTTGTGCCAATATTGAACATGGAGCATGAAATTATTTATGAGCTGTCCCCATCCTTTAGGGGAGTGGTGCCCTGCCCCCATCCTTTAGGGGAGTGGTGCCCTGCCCCCATCCTTTAGGGGAGTGGTGCCCTGCCCCCATCCCCCTTTTAATTTTTCCTTCCCTTACCCCCCATCACATATCAGGCACCATAATACGTAGGCAGAGAAAGGGCTGTTACTACATGCTTCCTCTGGGCCAGTGTCTTTAAGATGTAGCTCCTGCTGAGTCAGGGGGCCGAGGGGTCGAACTCGAAAATGTTGGGATCGAACTTGAAATCTCCTGATGATGGGGCAGACGCATTTCTGTTGAGCTACTCTGTAGCCCCTGACCTTTCTCCATCGGACCCTGCCCAACCCCTGTCTCTCTTCTTCTGTAGGATATCAGCAGCTCCATGTCCAACAGTACAGCCACGTCTAAGCCTCCGGTCACCCTGCGCATTGTCGTGCCTGCCAGTCAGTGTGGCTCTCTCATTGGCAAGGGTGGCTGTAAGATCAAAGAGATCAGGGAGGTAAGTGTGGACTGGTGACGTCCCCTCTACTAAAGCAGGCTTTTGAGTGGCATATTCCATAGCATTCCATTAAGTAATCATAATCTAAGAGACATTGATAAATTGGACGAGTTGATTGTATGGAATCATAACGTTTTAGGATTTTCACTTTCTCTCTAGTCAACAGGAGCTCAGGTACAGGTGGCAGGAGACATGCTGCCTAATTCCACAGAAAGAGCCATCACCATTGCCGGGACGGCGCTGTCCATCATTGAGTGTGTCAAACAGATCTGTGTGGTCATGCTGGAGGTAAACAAGCAGCCTCACTGTGGTGTTAAAACATGAATAAAAGATATATTAGGCAGCTCTAACACTGACCGTGATTGAACGTTTTTACTATGAACAGGATAATTGCTGTTTGGGCCTTTGACTTACCTTCGTTCTTTCTCTTGTTTGCACCAGTCTCCTCCAAAAGGAGTCACCATCCCGTACCGACCCAAACCCTCAGGTTCGCCTGTTATCTTTGCTGGAGGACAGGTGAGTGTGGCAGATAAAGACGCTGCTCTTTTGATTAGCAGAAAGTTGTGGGTTTTTTGTTCCATTTCTTTTATTGTGCAGTGGAATAATACAGTGATGTTAATGCAGAAGCTGATGCTCTCTCTGGTGCTTTCAGGCATATGCGGTGCAGGGACAGCATGCCATTCCCCAACCTGATGTAAGATGCAGTTTATTCACACTTGAATGACTTCTATCAGTCCACAGTCCTTGGGATATTGTCTTTCCTTTAGAAACTGTAGAAATGTCTTTCAGTCTGTTTTTCCTCTGAAAAATTACCTTCTCTCCCCCTCTTCATAGCTCACTAAACTTCACCAGTTGGCAATGCAGCAGAGTCCATTTCCTTTGGCTCCTAGTGGCCAAGGCTTTACTGGTGAGTACACACTGATGGAAGCTTGCTGTCTTTACTGGTGAGAACACACTGATCTTTCTCCATGCTGGGTGATTGTAATTGAGGGTTCTGTTCCTCTACAGCTGGGATGGATGCCACTGCACAGACCGGCTCTCATGAACTGACCATTCCAAATGACGTGAGTTACTTTGTGTGGATCTGTGTTAAATTTGTGTGTGTGTGTGTTTATACACCCCCCCCACAAAATGTTTAAACTAGGCAGCTTTTCAAAAAAATAATTTAAACACCCAGTGCAATTAAGTTGTCATTTGGACTGTGGTGCTTATTTTAGTTTTTCAGCATTAGCTGTTTATTCGCCCATCGACCCAGTGTTGGTCAGGTTTATATTATAAATGCTGATTTATTTATGTATGTATGAATTTATGTAATTGCTGATTTTTTTGTCATTGGAGATATTTGGATGTACTAAGGAACATGCTGCATTTGGCAATTTTTTCCCCCCTCAGTTGATTGGCTGCATCATTGGCCGCCAAGGTGCCAAGATAAATGAGATTCGTCAGATGTCGGGAGCACAAATCAAGATCGCCAACCCTGTTGAGGGCTCCAGTGACCGCCAAGTTACCATCACCGGTTCCCCCGCCAGCATCAGCCTGGCCGAATACCTCATCAATGCTAGGTAATGCACAAGTACACGTACACTCACACAAATAAACTGGTTATTTTCACATTTGTATTTGTGTAGAGTGTAGAGCATTTGTATTTGTGTAATGGCTGGGATTTTGGCTGTGATCTTCTACAGATATAATAAGAGTTCTCTATAAAAAAATAAACAATCCAATTCCATATTCAAGATTAAACCCATTTTTCACTTTCAGTATGTTTTAGTGAACTGGGTGTAATCAAGGCAGGGGTGAACATATGATGTTCTTCTACCATATTGGGATTAGAGCTTCAGTCTGTAGGGTTTGTTTGTTTGTTTGTTTGTTTGCCTGATTGCCTAAAAGTGGAATATTCACTGTCTGATGCACTTTGTGCATGTGGAGAGTATACCTTGCCCTAATGCTACAACGATGTCTGCTGCAGAGACCAGAGGTGACGTTCGTTTAGCTAAAGTCATCGTTTCACGCTGCGTGCTTTTTTGAAATATTTTAAAGGGAAGTGACATGCAGACGTACTGTAGCTTGAATGTCTGACAAACTGCTGTCTTGTTTCGCCTAGAAAATGCATCACTAACTGACTAACAGGAGTCCCATTGTTGAAACACTCATGAGCGAAGGTTTCAGTTTGGATAACGTTAACTTGAAAACAGTAATCAATAACGGGGAGATTTGCTGACTCTGATGTGCTAACCCACGTTGCAGAGAGAAGCAGCAGCTAAAGTTGTTGATGCTATATAAACACTGTCTGTAATTGCCCTGAATGTTATGTTAATTACTTGCATACAATATGTTCTGAGCATAGTTAACATTGTCACATCTCCATATAACTAACATTAGGAAGCAAGCATTTACTGTTATTTACTGATAATTGCAGAGATGTAGTCGTTTTATGTTTTTGAGCAACTTTGCTCGATGTGTCTTATCTAATACTCTAGTACTCTGTCTAATACTCTGTGTACTAGCTAGCTACATAACTGTTATATACATATATAACATTTGCATAGTAATGTTAAATCACTGTAGAATGCTGTCTACTGAACTCTCATGACTTTAAGGTTGCACAGTGCATCACCTTTTGCTTTTACACATGTTAATATACGTGTGGGTACACAGCACGCTAACGCGCGTGTGGGTACACGTTTTACCATAGCTGAGTGTTGTTTTCTCTTCCAGGCTCTCGTCTGAGGCAACAGGACTGGCTGCAAACTGATCTCTTCATATGTCGCATCTCCATTAGCCAGTTACCCCCACCCCTCAACTTACACACACACACACACACACACACACACACTCACACACACGCTCGTGCACACTCAAAAAAAAAAAAAAACCACCCAGAAAACAGCAACCAAGTATTCTCACCCTAGCTTTTGTCTTCATGCACCCAGGCTGTGCTTCATAAATGTATGCTTCATGAATATATTTTCTGGAAGTAAATATGCATAAGTATTTTATTTATTTATTTCATGAACGTTTTTAAAATCCCTTTACGTATAGTTTTTTAACGTTTTGGTTTTCAGTGTATATCCTGTTGTACACATTAACATTTGAAAGTAATGGGAAAATCTGAAAAGCAAATATTGAGGTTTTTGTTGTCAGATTTTTCTTACAAAACATGTAGAAAAAAAAACTAATAAAAAAAAAAAAACCAGTAACCAGTGATAAATTCACAGCCTTTTCCCTGTACCATACAAATTTGTCTATTTATTTTAATTTATATCTTTAAAAAAAACCCTGCAAATATTTTGGGGTTGAGCAGACAAGTTCATTGCCTGTTACCTGATTTTTGTTAGGGTTTGTTTTTTTTATTTTTATTTTTTTTTTTAAGTCACAAGTTGTGGGGTGTTTCAGTGGGTTTAAGACTGCAGTGGTTTTGTTGATTTTGTTGGTCAAATGTCAAATATCGTCATTCCTGTATGTTTTATATTGTTGTTTTTCCCCAGAAGTTGAAGGCCATTTTGATAGAGGGATGGGCAAGAGTGTCTCAGACGTTTCTGATAAATTGATGAATATTCCTGATATAATAATGAGTTGCAAATATTTCTTTTAAACAGAGAGAATATTTTTTTTAACCTATTGGGGTGGGGAGCCTGCAAAGGATTCCAAACTGACTCATTTTGTTTATATGGAGCAACCGATTAATCAACTAGAAGGCTCATTCTAGAAGTAACACTAGTTTTCTCTTTTCTCTATTTGCTTGGTTAAAATTTTTATTTTGTAAAGGAGAACCTAAACCTTTTTTGTGCACGTTTTCAGAATATTGTAGAGTTGAAGTGCAACAGGAATGAAGAACTATAAATGCAAATTAAAATGATGTGAAATGCTCAAACTACATTTGTATTATTTTCTTTTGTGTTTGCTTTGTTGTGTTCATGGATTATATCCCAGCCTATTCAGTCACTGTAAAAAGAGTACATGGAGTCCCTGTATCCAGCAAAATGAATATCCACATATCAAACTTTTTGTACCAGATCAGCCCACACAAACACACCCCCTTCATGACTTGTCAGTCTAACTATTGAGAATGGACTGCCTCTAAAATAAGACCTAGTAGGTAATGGTCATAAACATGTATGGAAACAGATGGTCTCCACTCTGTAACTATTCTTACCAAGTGCACCTAAAAGATGTTGGCACAACATTTGATTTCATGTAGTTTTATACATATTTTAAATGCTATAATATCCTACTAGAGCCTAAAAAATCCCTTGTCCTGAAGAAGGTTTCATAAAATGACAATAGGTGAATAATAATGAAAAGTAATATAAAATGAAACATAACTACCATCATCATGCTATTAAGTCAATAATTTAATGAATATCAAACTTTCCCCTTTAAAGTGTATTTTAATATACTTTTTAGTTGATTGAAATTGGGTCTCGAGTTTTTGTAAACACTGTCAGACATTTTTTAAACATGTCGATATCAGTACCACGAGAATGCAAAATTGACGCTTGAGGTTCTGAAGTCATTCAAAGCTGTGTCATCCAGCAAACTTGAAGATACTTTCCAACTTGCTCTCCAGCTAGTGAATCTCGCCTATTACATACCTGTTCACGATGTGTTAAGAAATAGTCAAATATTCCTCCAGAGCAAGGGAAAACACAAGTGTAGTGTTAACGTGTTGTAGACCCAACAGAAGATGGAGCTCACTTTTACAACAAACTTGAGAAGCATACTGGCACACTGCTAGAGCTTATGATTCACTACCCATGTCCACCTAGTTCAAAATCAAACCAGAACTTGGTTAGAACTTGTAATGAAACCAGAAATTGTAATGCGCATGTTGACTTCTCTGAGGCCTGGAAATGTAAATACAGCTCGGAAGTACAATCTTGTCACTATGGACAAAATCTCCCACAGGTCACACTCCATACAGGCATTTTTTACACCAAGCATGAAAAGGATTCTGCACAATCTTTGAGTCCAAGCGTCAGGATGCAGCAGCCATCTGGGCCTATATGGATTAACATTAACACAGTTCATGTCTGGTCTTATTGTCAGGGACAGATGCCAGCAGTGGACCTACAGGCACAACAACTATGATATGGCTTGGTGATGTTCAGACTGGCGATTGGCTTGTTGTCATGTATGAGGATCAACGGTGGCTGGCTAAAGCCTTAACAATTGACCAAGAGATGTCCAGGTTGAATTTTTTTTACCCTCATAGACCAAATTTTAGGTTTCAGCAAAAATAAGAATGTCGAGAAAATAAGAAATGCTTTGTGCCATTTCCAAATGATCTAGTTAAGCTCAGTGAACCATCATCGTCAGTTCATACAAGCAGGAAAAGGGGAATATACCAAATATCTGCAAAGGTCATAGACTTCATAAATGAGGAACTCTTTAATTGTCTATTAAAAAAAAAAAAAACTGTTTTGTCCCTGATCTCAAGAATCACTGGTTCTTTAAATCTCTTTCCTAAGCTTTGTGACAGTATTGAACATTTGTAAAATAGTTAAAGCAGTTAAGGCTGCAAAATGATATCTTATGGCAAAATATGTAAATATGTAAGCACTTTTAATATGGTTAAAGCTAACACTGCATGACAAATACCCCAGCAATGCCCGTAGCTCACTGAAACACCGGTGAACATCGGCAAAGAGCATTTAAGATGTCAGTTGTTCTTATTGGTCTTTTGCAATGAAGCCCTATATTGTGAGGATAATATGATTGCATAACCGATTCAGTACTTTTCTTAATCATAAGTTTTTCTTTTCATCTTCTCTGATTAGATACACAGTCAAAAGCAATTCTGACTTCACTGTAAAATATTGTTGGAAGACATCAGAGAATTATATGAAATAGTGTTGAGAGTATGACTCAGTATTCTGTGTTGGACATGAAAAACAGTAAAAACATGAACACTTGAAAGACACAAAGAACACAAGGGCACATGCTTTTCTCTCAGTACCAAATCTGTATTAAGCTCATACTGTCAACATAGGCAGAAAACAGAACATAGTGAGGTCTAGTACAGATTTTATTTTTGCTCATCATTATAATTTATTTAAATATATTTATATATTAGTTACAATTATACAGAGTCTGTCAGAGGACATGAGTTTTATCCCCTATTGCTAAAAAAAACAAAAAAACAACAAAGTATTTTTTCCATACCACACCCATGTTGTTTAGTGAGTGTTTCTGGAATAACAATTTAAACATACATTATGCTGGATGAATGACCTAATATCACAGGACATTTAACTTGACAATCCCCATTTGTACATAAATACAATTTAAGTACTGAAAATGGTGCTCTGATATCAGGATATCAGAGCACAATAACATGATGGTGGAGGAGTACGGTACTACGACGTGTGATGTTGCCCTTCTTACCCCATCATCCCCCCACATTTAATCTCATGTACACAGAAAAAATGACTGTCTCATTAAAATAAACAGTTCTAATGTTGTGTCCTCTGTTAGACTCTGTACATTAATGCTAAGCAGCACTAAAAACATAAAATGATAGAATCCAAAGATGTCATGCTGTTCCCATACCACTCAAGGGCAGCTTGGCCAGTGTCTCGGGGGGGGGGGGTGTGTTTTCTAGTATTATATCTCTAGGTAGAGGTTGTATTTCCCATTTAGGACTATTTCTCTTTAACTGAATGCAAGCAATTCTAGTTTCCTTCATTTGCAAAGGCCATATTTAGACTGGTTGGAAAAAGTATTTTTTTCAGAAGCCCAATGTCTGTATCAGACACTTTTTGAAGGAGATCATGGGAAACTGCGAGTGAAACAGATTTATTTCAGTTTTTGCAGTTTCGTCAAGTGACGGTCGTTTTTATTAATGGTTGCATTCTTAGAGCATGCTTAACATCTAATGATGTGGAGAAAAGAAAGCAGCTCTACAATTATTGCACAGAGCTGCCTTCCACAGAGCTGAAAGGGGAAGGAGGCAGCCTTAGTTCAGCGCTCTATTTACTGATTCCCTACATGATCTCATCCCCACACCTTTTTTTCTTTTTGACATTGCATAATTCTGGGCCATTTATATATATTACTGAAAGGGACCTTGAACAATGGGTCGAGGTGTTTTTTTTTATTATTATTTCCAGTCAATCAGGATAAATGCACAAACCCTTTGTACTCCAGAAAGTATCTTGTTAAATTGTTTCTTTTGAGATACCAAGGCCATGGGCGAAAGTTTGTACAGCTGCACTTAGAAAGCTACACATGGTCAGAAAATAGGTTAAGGATGCAAAACTAATTTTACAAATTTAGCATTGCTTTTTGGAGTGTTTTTTTTTTTTTGGAATAGTAAAACCAGCATGACATTTTCTGTAATTGGCACAGATATGATCATTGATTAAAGCTGGAATCATGTCAGCAGGAGGGTAATATAGGATTTGGTCTGAATCAAGAATTTTGACCCCCTTCTATTACAGTATTACTGAGTGAGTTCACATCAGTCAGGGTCTGTCTCTGCCATAATATTGCCAACTTTGGCGGCTGACGTTGCCTTCCTTCAAAGCCTGTGAAGCCACAGCTACTCCGTTGCTTTGAACTGACACTCAGGAAGTATTATCAAAGCCTGCCGGCTGCCCTTGACTGGCTATGACACTGGTTAAATATCAAACGAGAACAAGGCACCCTGCCACTCCTCCCACCCAAACACAGCTTGGCCAATTGGCTTTTCATGGACTCCCAGTCATGAATGACCAGTGACACTCCTGGAGTGCACAAGTATGAGTTGTAGAAATAAGCACCTGCAATAACTGTCCCTAAAATACTTGTGTTATGCATACATCAAAGCAAGAATGTCGGCCCCCACGTGTGCCTAGCACCACATGTCTAAACAATGCTCCCAGTACAGTGCTCAGTGCTCAGTACAGCTAGGGTACATGAAGTGAGTCATCACTACAAGCTTTCACCCTTGGCCAGTTGTTCGTTGTTCAGTCGTACAAAACTGCAGAATGATGCTGGAATGTTACGAAAATGGATAATCCCATAATGCCACCTATGTAATTCTACAATATACAATAGTTTAGTTTTCTGGGCAAAGATTAATCCTAGTCATGGGTAAATTACTAAGTATAAGCCGTTTTAGCACTACGTTTAAGACTGTATAACCAGTGACCAGAAAACCGCACCATATTGATTTAATAATATTATATCTGTGTTTACATCCATAATGCCACTTATAAATAACTCTGCTATACACATACATTGGTCAATTGGTGCCTTTTGTAGCACAATTACTGTGAGAAGACAAAGCTTGTGAGATGAAAACAGGTTGACTGCCCTCTTTAGATTGAGATTTGATATCCTCTTAAGTAAATATCTATCAAGTGACTAGTTATTATCTATACTATGTAATTTGCTTATTAGACTAACACAGACTTGTTATCCAGGGCCAAATCAAGTGGTCATATTTCAAAATGTCAAAAATGAAGCAGTAGGGAAGATTTCAACACAGAAATGTGATAACTTCAGAGTAGGCTCTAAACAACAAATATCACGTAAATTAAGTTGTGTATGCTGATGTAGCATACTGTATAAACATCCAATATGCTGTAAAAGAGAGCAAAAAGTCTTCCTTCATTTGACAGTAGCTGCTATGAGGATCAGAGAAATGCATTTCCACCTTGTTTCGACTTGATCCAGGATAACAAGTATCATCAAATCGAGATTGTTACAGCAATTAGTTTTTTTCTAGAAATGGGCATGGCAGTCACCTTCTATGGTATGAATAAATTACTTCCACAATTTATTCCCACCCTGAAACATTCCCAACCATAATCTGATAATCTCACTGCATCTTGGGAACACCTTGATTAGCTGGACCTAGTGTATCAGATTTGGCTTGGAACTGAACTGTGCAGGAAGGTAGGTCTCCAGGCGATGGATTGGTGACTTCTCTATGTAGATGTTATTCTCACATGATTCGTTTCAGAAGGAAAAAGCATGCCTCAGCACACCCCTTATGCAGTTTTGATCCTAGGCAAAAAAAAAAAAAAAACAACTACACAAATTCTGGCCATGGATGTCCAACATCCCCATTCCTGATCCAAACCCATCTTACACTGAACACAATACATTCAGTGTCATGAGAAGGTGATAAATTAGTGGACATACACATCCTATCATAAAGTGCCTACAAGCCACACAAAAATATCACACACATTCAAGGTGGAAAAAAAAGTGCAAACATTTGTTTTCTTTTTTAGATTTATAAAAACAATGAATCCAAAATGAAACCGCATACAAACATCATGCATTTTGTTCTTTACACCTCTCAAACTCAAAATCTTCAAGTTAAAATTCTCATACATCAAAAAATTAGTTCGTTTTTTGTTTTGTTGTTTTGTCTTGTTTTTTACAGAAAGTACAGAAAATAAAAGTGTTGTTTTCAGAATATTTGTAATGTACATATTGCATGTCCCTATTAAAGAAACAAAGAAAACTAAAAATAGGGAGAGGCAAGAGAAAGATGAAGAATATTAGAATAGTAATTCATTGTTGCTCCTACGTTATTTCCTTAAAGTTCTAAAATGACCAAGGTAAAATGTCAGTTTATTTTGTTGAAAGACACAGACCTAGTCATGCTTGCATTCTTGCATTCCGTTTTGCAATTTTTCAGCATTCTGAATTTGTAAAGGTGGGCAGATATCAATGCATTCTTGCTACTGATAAATCAAACCCTTATATGCCCAATCTTGATGATCATGTAAAAATAAATAAAAGAAAACACTCTGTGGAAGAGTTTCTAAATCTTTGTATTTTGTCCGTGGCATTTCCCTGGGCCCCATTCTTCATAGACAGTTCATATAAGCCAAGCTTTTGAATCTCTGTCATCCTCCAAAAAACATGAATTTTAAGGTCACGTTTTCCTGATTTCACCAAGGCAAGTTAAGGCTGAAATTGTTTGTTAAACCAATTTTTTAGCAAATTCTTTCTCACTCTGTGAGGATTCATCATTCCACACTCAGTCTTTAAGGCCTAGAGGGCAGGAAGGCATGTCAAATGAGATCAAAAGTAGAAAGCTGCTTTGAGCCACGGCGACACATATGAATATGTAATAATTACAAATAACTTTCTGCTATGACCTCTTCATGCTTTTAACTGCATGAAAATCCTGACCCCTACACCTTAAGTGCTGACTTTACGCAACGTCAGAATTATTAGAAATATTCTTGATTCTTGATTGTTATTCTTGATTTTTTTTTTTTTTTTTTTGGTCAAAATTTTATGCCATTTTTATTCCAATTCAGAAAACATTGTAAATACATCAATGATTTCAGATTTGAGTGTGTTATTATTGGCTTCCATCTCCTCATCCTACAACACACTGCTAAGTCTAACCCTGCAACTCCAGCAGCCATCACATCATGTTGTACTTCCCATGCAAAAGCCATGGACATCGCTAAAGCTACCAAAACTGACTCATTTGTGGTTTTCCCATTCAGTACGTTATTCATATGCGTAGTAACTGGATGACATTTTTATGTCTTCTGAAATCCTCTTGAATTCAGTGAAGGGAACCTATGCCATTATATCTCATTCTTTTATTTGAGTAATTGACTCAAATAACTGCTTTAAGGTATAGACATTATTAACATTATTATTTTTATGATACAAACAGATGAGGTTGAGGTTGTAGGTGTGTCTGACTACCCTGCACTGTGCGTTTGCATACTTGACATTTTATTTTCCGAACACCAGCAGGTTTCTCGCTTGTTTTTTGAGTAATTTTACCAGCAGCAACTGTATCTGTGGGACGCTTTTCTCCTTCATCACACCCCTTTGACTGCATACAATGAGGAGCATCTCAGCAGCAAATTTTCACACATAATTATGTGACCTGCAGAAAAACAACCAAGGGCGGTATATATTTTTTTTACAATACATCAAACCACATAGATGTGATAGATGCAGGAATTATTGCCTTTTCTATTGTGCATGGTGCATGCATTGTCTCTCTTCCATTTCACAGGGAAGCAGAACCGAATCCTGACATCGCTGTGGAACTCATGACAGCTGGGATGTGTTGATTCAGTAAGCTAGTGGTCCTTGAGAGCCTGTTGCCTTCACAGCCAACAAGCTAGAGGCTCATTCTTGCTCAGCCAGATAGCAAGTCTATGCCCAGAGACCAATCACGCTTTAATTCCAGCAAGCAAGAAGCTGATTCATGGCCTTCCAGTGAACAGCCCTCATTGTCTGGGGCATATAACATGGGCTTGCTGTATGTATGTGCTACGGTCCTGCCATGTAATATGTGTTTTCATAAAATGATCAATTATGTTAAATGTTGATTTTGCTTGAAATCATAACTACTGCTATGTAATTATATCACTAATTGCAAAGTAATATACTGAGTAGTTGTGTGTAAAAATAGTCTTTACTTACATAAGGGAAAACACGAGACCAATGCATAAGTAAAATTGCATAAGAAGACCAGTGCACGAGTCAAAAACTTCAGTGTGTTGATACGCACGGTTAATCAGTATATTACATTTGCAATGTTAGATGCTAGAGTATTTCCGAATGTATTTATAAGTATTGCTCTGGCACCACATCTGCTGTTTTAAATTAGTGAGAAAAAAGAAGAAGAAGAAGAAGAAGAAGAAGAAAACAAATAACTCAATTGTCCCGACAAAATAAAACTAAATTGCGTAATTTATGAAAACAGACGGCTATCAACAAGCCTATCATAATGGAGAGTAATGCACTGCTCACAGCCACTGCTGCTGCTGATATGCCTCCTGACTGGATGCTTTTCTAAAGTGTGCTTTGGACAGAAAGCACTTCACAATATCCTGGTTTCATTCTGTACTGATATTTATTTCTGTGTGCCTCTCCTTTGGTTTTGCCGTGTCCCACTAGAGTTAGTTCGTCTCTTATTCCTACAGTACGCTGTTGCGACAAATAACTTAGTTTACATCACAATTATATTTTCATGGTTAAAATGAAGTTGAAATTTTGTTATCTCAGATTAGGAGGTACAGTCATAGTTCTGTTATGTATCCTCAGTTCTGTGGATGGAAGCTGAGAGGACGAGCTGTTATGAAGCCACCACACGATGGGATTGTTCAGCACCTTTTATAAAAAAAATGTTGCATTTTTGTTAAAATACATGGAAGAGTACAAAATATGTTACTCTTACTGTTAGTCAAGTTATGGTAATGTAGGTCCTGAGTTTCTTTGAGTTAGTCTGTGCTGGGGCAGGTTTGAAACACATGCAACCTTCAACTTGCTTTGAGAAACCAATTAGCCTATTTACGCCTAATTAATATGAGAGCCGTGTACAAAGTATGGGGCCCTGGTCTTTGGAATCTTAATGACATCTTAACTAGGTACTGAAGGTGTGTTGTTCTTAAAGTGGCTAATAGTTGCTTTTCAATACACTGATACTACATCACCAGTTTGTGTTTCAGGCCCAAAGGTAGGGTACATTATGGGTAGTGTGTGTGTGTGTGTGTGTGTGTGTGAGAGAGAGAAAGAGAGAGTGCACACATATGGTGTATCAAGTGTTTCAGTGATACTACAAATAAGGAAGTGTGCTGGCATCCTGTATGTGTTTTGGTGAATGTATATACAATATGTACAAATGCACAGAGCTGTGTGGTTCGGTGTGTATGTTTATGTAGATAAGTGTTAGTTCTGAGGACCCTGACCCCAGCCTCCTGCACTCGGGGGACGACTTGGTTCTCCGCTTCCTGATTGGTCGAGCTCAGCGCTGTCACAATCGGAATCCTCACACAATGCTCGAGTCTGAGAGAGATAGAGAGACAGTGATTTGATCTGCATTACAGTCACTTGCACAAATGGCTCTTCTTTTTATGGACAAAGTTTAGCAACAATTTACCATTAACTTTTTTTTAACAACAAATGATGTGTAAGATAGGAAAAACAGAAGAGAGATCAGGTGTAGCTAACTATACCTAATCTATTGTTTGGAGCTAACAATTAGTTTGACTTCCTAATTTCAATACAACATTCTATGGATATAAAAAAAACCATCTGGGTGATGATATGTTCCAATAGCTTAGCCTATACACATTAACAAGTATTTTTGCTGACCCTTGATTACAATTGTTAAATCTTGATTTGCTGTCAAAGTGTTGGCATTACGTTAAATGATAAAATTATCCAGCTGATAATCCATTTGGTTAACAGAAGTCATGGCAATACATGTAATGTAGTTTTCAGGTACACATGAATAAGTCCACCAAAAGCTCCCACTCCCACCTAAATATATTAATAAAACATTAATAAAAATGTGATTAAAATATAAAATCTAAACAACACAAGAACACAATAAATTCAACTGGCGCTATATCAGGTAAATCAAGTTTTTTTATTATATAATAACAGTGTGTTTAGTTCAGTCTTCAGAAATAGAAGTATTGGTATTGACTTTGATTATACAATGGTTAATTGTACAATCAACTATTGTAATGGTTGATTTTCTATTTTCAACTAAACACACCCTACTATGCATACTTTGTAGATATAGGGAACAGGGAAGTCTTTGTAGAAGTTCATCTATGCAAAGTGGATTTTTTTGCATTAAAATGTATGAAAGTAGCATATTTAGGTATGCCTGATACATATAAAACATTACTTATATTTGCTAAATTACTTTCAATAGAGATCTTTGTAAGACTTCATGAAAATCAAGTTACGAGATTTCGGACAAGGCTCAGTATTGCCATGATAACTTCATCTTGGGACCTTGCAGAATGATTCACACATTTCTGTGTGTGAACATGACTTCACTTAGTGTTTTTACCTCCAATATGTTTTGTTCCAAGTCAAAGTTTGCCCTCTCCTGTTCAAGTGCGGCTGCCTCTTTCTCAGACATGGCAGGATCTGTCATATCAGCAGGGATCTCTGACCCCTGTGAGATAAGGTCATCGCTGCGATCATCGAGACGCTCATCGGTGTTGGTGCTGACCACATCTGGCGTGCCACTATGAGAGTGGTCTGTGGTGTGACCCTCTTCCCCATCTGACACTGACAGGTTCTCTGAGCTGAAGGTGGACACTGACTGGCACTTGGTTATACTGGTGGGCCGTCTGTAGATTAAGGTGGTCAAGTCAGTAAGCAGTGTAGTAAATAAACATCCTGATATTAGCAATGCTTATCTGAAAATGGTAGCTGGATTACATACTTTCACAAAAGAAACGCCATTATGGATGACATTATGAATGGGGTAGAAGTGATTTGGCATCTTGTATAACTTAATCATGGCTTGTTAGTCATTATTTAATCATCACTTAAAATACATTTACCTTAGACTTGTAGGCTTGCAAGTTAGTTTAGTCTCTGAACATTACCCAACACAGGAGCTCTTAGAAGCCATAAATAACCTACTTCTTTCTGACAGTCTTGAGGCTCTTAACTTTGTCCTTGTTCTTTGAGGCACTTCTTTTGATAAGCCATTACATGATTCTTTCCTCTTTCCTGGCATTAGCTGCACTGCCCTTACACAGTTCATATTTGATCTCACAGAAGAAAAAAAAACATCAGCAAACCCAAATCTTTGATGACTCCTCAGAAAAGGTGTTTCTCAGAAATACTTGTTTTGTGATATTAGTTTGTTTTATTCCCCTGGACAGAAACCTTTGGTATTTATCCAATAATTTTAGTCAGTCTATTCAAAATACAGCCACCACCAAACCAAGCAGCTTTACACTTTAGCCATTTCGCATTTTCAAATTTCAGACAACAGGGATTATCAAGTCAACTTAAAACTAATATAAAGTCTAAGTGCCTGTCTGGGGCTCTGCAGTATAGTTGCGCCCAAACTTCTCTACAGGAAAGGGTAGGAGTCTTTACAGAAGGACACGAGATTGAAGCGAATGGGTGGACAAAATTACTTACTACATAAACTATAAATTACCTTCTCCTTGGTAATTCCACTTCACTGTCTACCTCTCCCTCCTCTTCTTCTGAAGACACCCCACGGCGCTGACAGACATAAACATGCACAAATCTACATGCCACTATATTTCAGGTGAACAGCACTCAGTAGCTGATAGGTATACAGCGTATGTGTAAAAGAGTGCAGGAATGACTGTACCTGTTTGCGTGTAATAGCTGCTCTGTACAATATAGCTGACGGAGTTAGATGACTACCACTGGCTCCCCTGGGTAATCGCACTGCCCCACCTCCTTCCTCTCGCTCCTCCCCCAGAGTGTGGCCCCTCCCCACTGCAACGCCCCTTCCACAGCAGGGCGAATCAGGACTGCTTGAGAAAGGGAGTGAGGCCGCATCCTCACTAGCTGTATCACTTCGTGGTGGAGTCTCATCTACTCCTGCGCCGGGTTCAGAGGTGCCTGTGGCTCCACCTCCAAGGCCCTCACGCGTGCTTAGTTTGCCAGTGCCACCACTGGCACCGCCCTCAGCACCATGGGTGGAGCAGAGCAGGTCTGGGCTGGAAGAAGAGAGTTTTAGAGGGGGTGTGTCCAGCTGGCTTCCCCTTGAAGCAGCCCCTGCTCCCGGGTCAGGAGTAGGGGTCCCGTTAGGGGCTGCAGAGCCAGACGTTGGTGTTTCTCTCTCTCTGCTGGAGGCGCCGGTGGAATGTTTGGGTCCAGAGAGGTCGCCACTGCTTCCCCGGCCACCCCTGCGATGGCGAGTCTTCACCCTGCGGGCACGGCTTGGCGAGGTGGAACTCCGATTAGGACAAGACGGGACGGTAACCTGCAGTACACCGGGGTCCATTTTAGGGAGAATGACCTCTGACCTTAGGAGGTCAGGTCTGGTTATAGAAAGAGAAAAAAGTAAATGGGTTGGTAGTAAGAAAAAATCTGTTGAAAGTCCTGTTTTATCACCAGATCCTAAACACCCATAGAACATGTCTCAGGTAAGTGACAAAGACCACTCTATATTCACAGTGCTGTAAACAGAAAGCACTTACCTCTTGCCATGAGAAGGCAGCTTTTGGGGTACATTCCTCTTTTTAATGAGTTTGTCCACTGTGTTTGATGGATGATGTTTGAACAGGCCAGGATATTTCTTATCCAGGCACTGTTCCCTCCTGCAAACATAATAGTGGTATCTTTGTAGCTTGTACCATTGAGAGAGGGTTCTAGATTCCTCTGGTTAATTCAGGACATTTATAATCCATTTTCAGATGAATTTATGAATTTATACCCATAGTGCCAAACCATGAGCCAGAACAATAACAAAAATGCTGAGAGGTCTTCCAAAAGTTGTTACAGAAATTCCTTGGGTTCAGATAAATTTAACTAAGGTGTTTATTTAGGTGATTATATTTATGCATGTTTTTTTGTTTTGCGTGTGTGTTTTACCTGAGTAGTTCTTTCTCCTTTAGCTCCAGTTGTAGCATGACAGCATTCAGCTCCATGTAAAGGTTGTTGGCTCTTTCCAGCTTCCTCTCGTAATGCTCTCTGATATCCAGAGCATGCCTGTGTGGTGGAAGCAATCGTGACAACATCATTTCTGCTTGCTCTGCAGCTAACACAGACTTTTGATTGGGTAAAAAACTGTGACATCATTTACAGCTCACACTTCACATTGCCATGCAAGGCTGCCTGTTTCTTTTGACATCTTACCGAGCTTGCATCACTATGCTTCTTTCCTTGCTCTGTACAGAACTGTTTCGATTTCCCTGTGCCTTCATAAATGTTCTACAATGTTCCAGTCATTCTGACTGACTTGAGAAATCAGTGGGTTCAGTTAAAAGTAATGAGTAATTTGATGCTTTGGCAGTCAGATAAGTAAAAGTCTAGTGATTAAGGGAACTTCATTTTTAACCTTTATATAAGATTACTTGTATGAGAGCAGATTCAGTGTAAGTCTATGTAAAGCAGGGAAATAAAATTAAACATGGTCAGGCTCCTATATGCTCATTTGTTTATGTCACATGGTCAAGACCACACCACTACTTCTTACCATGAGCAGATTCATTGCTATAGTTATATTTCTAATAATTCAACTGAATTTTACGTTTTTTTTTTTTTGTGCAGGGAACCCAAAACAACCATGTATGTGTATGTGTTTGTGTGTGTGACAACGTATTCCAGGTCCAAGACTCCTCATACCATGATTATTAAAGTCATTGTAAAAACATAATAAATCAGTTTACAAATGTTCTGGTTTTGACAGTGCTTTTTAAATGGGGGAATTTTAATGAAATATCTTGCTTGTTTCTTGTTGCTATGGTGCTGACCTGAGTTCCTCACGCCGGCGGTTAATGAGCTCTTCATCCAGCCGATGCAGACATGTTCCCTCAGACTTGATCTTCTCAAAGTGCTGCTTTACCTCCTCACGCCACTCAGCCTATGCCCAAGCAGCCATGCGAAACACAGCAGACAGACGGTACACACACAGCAGACAGACAGTACACACACAGCAGACACACCCAAGAGATGCAGGGATGCACAGAAGAGATGCCGCATTTGGCTCAGTTGGTCCTATCACAACATGCCTGACCCAATAAAACAAAATGCTAGGCATGGAATCTAAGACACCCACGAGTGTGTGTGTGTGTATGTGTGTGTGTGTGTGTGTTACCTGTGATTTGAAGTAGGTCTCCTGTGGGGTGGATAGTACATCGGCTGAGGCGATGTCCAGGTGTAGCAGAATCTGTCTGAATGAAGGTCTATTTCTGGGCTTGCAGTTCCTACACACACATCACCACCATCACAACTTTAATGCCACCTAATTTAAGACATGATCTACACCTACATTCTTGAGTGATTTTTAACTGCACCTAATAAATAAATCTTGTAAATCAAGCATCCACATATGTTGATATAAAATAAACAATGTGGTATCATATTTGTTGACTTTAACTTTACAGATCTAATTGAAATGATACTCTAAATGCAGAGTATGTCTGTTCTTGTAGATATGTTTCTGCCAGACAGGCAAATTCCCCCTCTCTGTCCTTCTCTCAACATCGTTAATTATCAGGCTGTTTTCATTTAGAAAAGAAGTATCAAAGTCATTTATGTAGCCATTAGTGTATAACCTCAAAACTGACCAAAGCTAGCTGCCTTTTAAACACAACTTCACCTAGGGGAGGACAGTGGCTTGCTCATTATAGCCCCTGATATTGGAAGAACCACAACTACACACACAGACAATGGATGTGTGTTAGTGTCAGAATCAACAAGTGGACATTACAAGCCACAACTCATTCAGCCTTCCAGCACTGTGTCTTTCTGTTATTGTTTTGACTGCACATGCTCACCAGCATTGTTTCAGAAGAATCTTGAAGCCATCTGGGCAACTTTCAGGGAGGGGCAGCTGCAGGCTGTTGTTCCCCACGCCCCAGATAATGGCTGAGGAGTCCACGTCTTTGTAGGGGATCTCACCTGTGAGCATCTCCCACAAAACCACACCAAATGACCTGCAAGGAGACACAAGGGGTGTTGTAGGGACAAACGACTGAATTTCACTCATTCACTCACTCCATCAATCACAAGGCCGTTCACATTTGTCCGTTGCTTTTTCACCGCCTTAATTATTTTGTTCATTCACTAATATTCTCATAAAAATTCGCACCAGATGTCCACTTTCTCTGAGACGGGCTCATTCCGTATGACCTCAGGGGCCATCCAGGCTACAGTGCCAGCAAATGACATTTTGGTGCTCTTATCCCTCAGTTCCTTCGATGTGCCAAAATCTGAGATCTTCACCAGGTCATCATGGGTGATCAGCATGCTTGTAGTAGAGAAGATGGAAAACTCTGGTTAGCAAGGTGAGATTTACAAAGAAAATATAATTTAGTATACTAGCATAATGTTGCATGGCTTCATTTTGTCATTTGATTGCTGCTTATAGATTTTAGAAATGCTGTCTTGCCACACTCAGCTACAACTAACAGGAAAAGATGTGTACAGGTGTGAGTGCAAATTTCTGGTAATTGTTTTGGGTAAGTGTAAGCCTGGAACCAGTAAGTCAATATTTCTTATGTCACTTCATGGCTGTTGACATTTGTTAAAGGTTCAGCAAAATGACTAAGCTAGACATAAAGACGCAAATTCATGTTTCCTGAATGAGGTTATGTCTGTAGCGAATTGGAGTGTATGAAGTTCCTGCCTTATCCAAATCTGAACCTTCAGATTAGGTTGGTAGGAATTTATCTTTACCTTTGTCTATAACTAAAAAGGAACCACGTTCTGGTAACAGATTTCCTACTTCTTCCTGAGACAAGTAATGGCAAATTCCTATCTCTGGGTTTGGGATTTGAATCACGTTCAATTTTCAGAAAATAATGGGCACTTATCAAAATGGGTTTGGTATGGTAAGGGATAGTGGTACACAGTGGTGCTACAGAGTTGAGAAGAAAAGGAATGTTTACATTAGCACAGAGGTAATCTTCTTGTATCTTAAATGCAGCAGGCGTGGATTTTGTCTGCCTGCACTGACTTTGCACTGATATCAGATCTATTTAATGCCTACAGAGGTAATTTCCCATGCTGCCGGAATGGAATTTGCGTGCCTGTGAGTTCCGGAGGTGTGTATGTGTGAGAGTGGAGCTCACTTGGGTGATTTGAGGTCTCGGTGAATGATCTTGTGCAGGTGGAGGTAGTTCATGCCACCTGCGATACCCATGGCCCAGTCAACAAGCAAGGAGGGCGTGATCTTACGCCCTGCTCTCAGAACTTCGTACAGCTGTCCTTGTGCACAGTACTCCATAATAATGCAATAACAGGGAGCTTGTGTGCACACTCCTCTACAAAAAACAACACACACACAGATGTAGAACACACAGGTTTTACAGGTTTTCATAATATTCATTGATATAAAAAATCTGTAGCTGTCACTGTGGTCTAACAGCAGTTAATATTACAAAATTAACCTGAAGAAAAATAATCTAATAATGTATGTGAAGTAAAAAAGAAAAAGTCTTCAAAGGCTTCAAAGCACCCAATATAAGCTGCAAAAAGACCATCAAAGAACACTGCAAATATTGAATGTACGGGTTAAATCTTGTGATAGTATGTGAATATTTCATTTGCAGCAAAATGCAAACATGTAATAGCTCAGGTTTACAAAGTTAAAGTTCTGCTATGATTCTGTGCTAGCAAATTATTCTGCCTGCTGCTTTGACCTAATTTGAAAAGCTAGATGGCAATGGATGTGTTAAAGCAGGGAAAATTGGTAAGTTAATGCAGAACACTAAGAGTGTTTAGGACCAGGACTGTGAAACTACTCTATACTCGCAAAATCTCTAAAAGTCCATTAAGAGAACAGTATACAAAAAACAAACAAACAAACAAACAAAAAACACTGTTAGGAGAATCTTCCTTTTGTCTTTTCAGCTAAATGTTTTCCTTTCAGCTAAAAATACTCAACCAATTCTATATTTCTCAAGCAGTATAACTGAAAATTATGTGCAAGTAACTAAAATTTGATACAAAATTCAATTATGCAGAGACACTCAAGAGACATTAACATGTAACAGGCAGGTGAACAGATTTCTTTGTAAAAGCTCACAATTTAAATACTGCTAATTTATTTATGTATGCCTCACTGTTGTTTTACATCTTTATATCTTCAATTAGGAAAGCTGTTAAATCTGGCTTCTTAATTTATGAAGTATGTACAATATATTTTGTGCTTCACTTGTGATTTTACTCACTTGAACGTGATGATGTTTGAGTGTTTAAGTTTGTGATTTTACTCACTTGAACGTGATGATGTTTGAGTGTTTAAGTTTGTGATTTTACTCACTTGAACGTGATGATGTTTGGGTGTTTAAGTTTGCGTAGGTGTTTGATTTCTGTTTCCTTTATGTCTCTCACTTTCTTCACGGCCACCTCTTCACCATGGAACTTCCCCAGGAACACGGCTCCCTGAGCCCCACTCCCCACCCACTGCAGCTCCGAAATCTCCTCAAATGGCACTTCCCACGATTCTAAGGGAGCCAATTTAGATATTGATTTGTTAATTTTCCCAAAATGACTCAACCAGTTTTCTTGTCTTAGATTCTAGATCTTTTTTTTTTCAATTGCCCAAAAGCCTGTTTTTTTTTTTTTTTAAACTGCATCTGAAACTATGCATTAAATCATTAGTAATTTATTTATGTGTTAGCCAAGCAAATACTTTTACTTTCACTACTACTCACCCTCCTGACTCTGTTTGTTTTCTGTAGAGTAGGCTTTGCCAATCATGGTCCACACTGGCTTTAAGCAGCCAAACAGTCCCTCTAGAAAACCTCCTCCTCCCGCCTGCAGCCTAAAGCTTTCCGATTGGCTGCGAACAGCTCCTCCCTCTGCTCCACCCTCCTGCAGCTTCAGCACGCTATTGGAGAATTGGGCAGGTTCGTCACTGGGGGTGGGGCTGTTGCCTCGTGTGTGGGTGGTGCTCCCATCCCCAACGGGATCAATTGACAGCACATTGCGGAGAACGCATTGTGTGGGGGTGAGTTCAGTATCGGGAGTGCAAGCAGGTACATCAGAGTCTGGTCGGCGGTATGGGGCCTCAGATATTGGGGTGCTGAATCCTGAAAGGGAGGGGGAGGGGGCACACTGCTCATGGACGCAAGCCATGGGCCGCCACACTCATCGAAAACCCCCCTGAGATCAGTAGCCGTTAACGTTTGCACAAACCGTCTGAAATGCTGTCTTTCAAAATACCTGAAGAGAGAAATGGAACAATGAAAGGAAGTCATGAGAAGAAATGAAACAACAGATGGAGTCATGAGAGACAGGAACAAGAAGACATTATTTGTAACTACTGGGAAATAATGTTAAAAAAAAAAAAAAAAGTGACCTGAAATAGTAACCTTAAAACAACTGACCAACAGATGCTGGGAGCAATGAAGACCTAAAGTATAATGTCTTGGCTTTAGCAGCAGTGGCATTTGTTACAGATCTGTTTCCCAACTTCAAGGACAGAGACCCCTTGTGTTGCACAGTTTAATATTTAACACACCAGAGTCACAGAGGGCTTGACAATTGTCCAGTGGTATGACTCAGGTGTGTGAGAATCCAGTGAGCACAAAAACAGTTGGGAAACACAGAGGTTTATGTTGTAGCTGTAGCCTAAATACAGCAGTGATATTACAATAAAAAACTGTAGTGATTATAGTGTAGCAGTGTTATAATTTGTAGCAACTCAGAGCAATAGTAATGCATATGGTAGCATGCACTAATGTCAACTATGATAACAGAACCAACGGTTAGATATATATTTCACTAATTATGGTTATAATCCATGTACAGGTTCTATTATAACATGCAGGAGATACCTTCAGGCGGAGATACCATCAGGCGGTATACAGCTCTGTACAGTAAGCGCATCGTTCTGTCTTCTCAATACTACGCTATTTCCGTAAGGTGGTCCAAACAAACGAACCTACGTATCAGTCGTGCGTACGTCATTTCAGTTTCCGCACAATACGATTAAATTGCATAACTAACCCAAGTGCAGTACGTGTGTACGATTCTTTCTTATCCAGTGAACGTGGACTTGTTAGGGTGCATGTGGATGAGAATAACACTACTCCTCGTATTTTCACGCACGTACATATCACATGATGGTGTATGTATTTTCACACTGAAATATTACCCGCAGCGAACTAACAACGGCGCTCTATGATATTGCACCATTGCTGGACTACGATGTCCCCGCGAAAAATGAAATAATAGGAAAAAGACGGTACAGCGCTTTGCGTGTACGCATTTGCGTAAAACAGGAAGACGATGACAGTGAAAAAAAACATCACCAACAAGCATCAATGGCCAATGTAAAACCATTCACCCATGCGCTCCAGAGCAAACGCAAAGTGCCGCAATGTCTATATGAGAGGATACACGCACGCACGCACACTCTCTCTCTCTTGCTCACACACACACTCACATACACACACTCGCCTCATATATTTTCTCGCACATTTTTAAACAATCACGTTGATTCTGCTGACGTTAGAAATGTATGTCATACTGCTACATTGCGCCACACCATTGATTAAAACAGGGCCACTGACAAGATGCGGTGCTCGATTGTAAGTTTTGCTTATAGATGATAAAACATTACCGTATCTCACGAGCTTGGTGTTGTCGCGTTGTCAAGTGAGGGGTGGGATCAGATTTTTTTCAGTAATTCCGGCTGCCGTGTTGTTTCTCTATATATCCTTTCTTGTCGCCTTTTCCCTTTTTTTCTTGGGAGTCCGCGTGAGTTCACCCGATTCAGAACGTGTCCCATCGGGCAAATTGCCTTATCGATAAGCTGGGGGACTCGGTTCGCGCGGAGCGAGAAGGGGGAAGGAGCTGTCTCCTGTCCGGTGCTGAACTGACGTCACGCGACAGCGTAACTCCCACAAGGGGGCGCGAATGTTGTTCAAGCTAAAATGGTGCTGACTCCGAGCAGCGTTGAAATGGCACTTGCGTTCTACCTATGAATGCCAAAGTGGTTGTCGCTATAAATAGATCTGATAACAACCACATCACTCTGTTCTCTTTAAATTTATGTTACAAGGTCATTACAGTAAACATTATTCGTCATTAAGGTTTCTTCACCAGAGCTGGATTTTGTTTATGAAGCTCCAATAATCACATAAATACCAAGGACAAAAACACTGAACATGGAACAGAGCTATTAGGTTTGATTTCATATAATCGCGTTTTATCCTGTAGAGGGCAGTCTTGGCCTGTAAGTATTGAAGCTCATTCACGTTATGTGAGATCTGCTTTGCGTTTGTCCCTATTGAAACTCCGTAGTTTAGAGCGGCGCGGTTTCTGGAGCAGAACTGAAGTGGAGTTCGGTTCGTCAGACTATTTGCTTTGCGTTTGAATTTATTTTTGTTTTTGAAGACATAAATAGAAGTACATCCCGAAATAGCGACACGATATTACTATTACAGTTCACGCTTTTTAAAACCGAAAGTATGCAGTTATAGCTATCAGCAAGTTGTTTAGCTAGCAAAGTTTAGCTTATTTAGCTATTTGGTATGCGTTCACCCCTGAGTACAGATGTATATACAGCTGTACTCAGTGCCTCTGTAGGTAGGCATTAACTATGATTTTGTATCTTCTAGGACGTATGAATCATGTGCTCCCTTGCGCTCTTTCCACCACCCTTGCCGAGTGGACAGATCACCTTATACGAAGCAAATAATGAACTCGTGTCGGGAGCCTCACCAGATTGCTACGAGAAACAGATAACACAGGTAGCTAACTGTAGCTAGCTACTTCACTAACGTCAATACATATAAATGACTTATGGGTCGTTCCATTTTGTTTTAGTTTTGATTTTCTATTCCAAACCTACTGTTTTAAAACCATCATTAACTACCGAGTGATGCTTTTAAAACAGACTGGACTGGGTCCAATGACGTCTCCAGGATGTCTTGGTTAAAAGTATTTAAATCCAAAACCAGGTTTGACGTATCTGTGTCTTGAAAGCTTGTCCTTAAAGTTTAGTTACATTGTAGTTGGGGTCTTTACACGGTCTACACTATGTTGGATAATGAAATGTTTATCGCAGGATGGTGCGTCAAGGATTTGGCATTGGCAATGCAAAATCATATGGGGAATACAAGATGTCGATATTTTTAGTGAATATTACTACACACTCTTGCTAAGTACAGTGTGAGGTATTGTCCAAAATAACACAAAACAGTGTATACTGCCTGATGAGGATGCTTGAACATCTCATTTAAAAGCATAACATTAAAAAATGTTCTGTTGTTTAATTTGCTGTGTTACACTGTATTTGTGACTTTTCATGTCTTCCTGGCATTTTGTCCCAGTCTTCATGGAAATTTTGTCTGTTTATGTACATTTTAGCACTGGGACCCTCCTAGTCTGTGTTTCCTTAGGGAAACTCTGAAGCCACATAGCCGACCAGAGAGCAGCAGCAAAGCAGCTTTCCTGGATCACAAAGACACACTATGGATGAGGAGTGCAGGAGCCTGGTACAAACACAGACAAAGTACCATTTAGGAATGTTAGAAATGGCTGAATGTAACTTGCAGCCTTAATAGCTACGGAAAAGTGCAATTTGGCCCAGATTATTTGGGTTATGTTCTGGTAGTTGTAAATTACAGTGGTTCAACTATATCATGTTATTGAGTTGTTGAACAGTATTAAGAAGAGACATTCTGAAATTCCCTTTCTGACTCTCAACAATATAGGCGCGATGCAGGTCTTTCCGGCCTTTTAGATGAAATCACTAACAGTGCTGGTAAAGGTGTGTAATTTGTTTGTGCTTGTGACAGTTAGCAATTTTTACCCCGACCTCAAGTTTGTTTTTCATCTTTAATATTGTTAAAATCTTTTTTACAGTGCCAAAGTGGCTGACAGTGAGTTCTGGATGTGTTTTGGCTCTGCTGCGATGGATGTCTTCATTCCATGGGTCTCTCTTCCCACATCTTACTGTAGGCATTTCCGTGATTCATTCTGTAAATGATTTTGTTTGAATCCATAGAATGTTTGGCTGTTGGTTGTTTACTGTCTGCTGTTGCCTGTAAGCACCAGTTTTATCTGCCTGTACTTGTGTGCCACCATCTGAATTTGACTGTGGCCTTCACATCCTTTCTGAATGCCTCTGTGTTAAATGCACAAACCTAATGTGATTTCTCTCATCCCTGTCAGTTAAGCGGTGAGGAAATGGTTGCTGAGTTTTCACAAGTTCTAGATTGGTAAGCCCCCTTCTTACCCATTTCCGTGAGCGTTTAAGTAGTTGTGTATTTTACTATGCCAGGTTAAAAGGTGTACATACATCTGCATAAATTATTTAAACTCCTGATAAGATTGTGAGGATGCAGGTGGATTGTATAATATCCATTTTGTCTAGAGTCAATACAGATTAGTTTGTCCATTGTTATTGGCTCGTGGCATCAGCAGTTAATTTGGAGACAGTCCGATAAGGGATGTGATAATGCTGTCAGAATGTAATGCTGAACTAGACAAACCTAATGAGAAGCAAGTTTGCTTTGTGTGCTCATAATAACTCATTTAATATGTTCTGTACTATATTAGAATCCCTGTTCTGTATTATATTAGAATTTCATATTTTTTACACTACGTATACCCATATCCAGTAGGTTATGCATAGTTCTCATGTGTGTAGTTAGGATCTTAAAACTGAAGTACACAGCTACGTCAGTGCCAGATATGGGTCAGTGGCTACACAACTAGGATGCTTAATAGTGAGACCAAGACCAAGCATTGCATCTGATTGGCTGAAACTTTACCACTGAGCTCATTCTGTCAACTGGTGCTTATATAAAATGTAGTTGACTTTTGTTTAAGGCTGTATTTTACTGGATGCATTTAGTTCAGTGTTGGTAATGTTTAGGGGTGTCGGATTTCATAATTAAGCGTGAAGCATTAGTGTTATCTTTGTGCCATTTAAGATTTTAATAATTATTCTGTATGCTTTTGCAATGTACTATTGTTCAATCCATTATTATTGTCATATATGTAGGTTAACTCCTCCCTGTTTCTTCTTAGGTCAGATAGTGCAGTGCGAAGCTTTGCATGGCATCCTCACACAGACAAGTTTGCAGTGGCCCTTCTGGATGACTCCATTAAGATCTACAACTCTCGGAGGTTTGTCAGATATACAAACCCAGAGAAAAGAAACCTAGTCATTCTGACATTCAACCTGGAAATGTTTGAGATTGCTGTATCGCAATTTTTTTATTTATTTATTTAATGAAAAATGCTAATCCCTTCATGCTAGTTTGTCCCTGGTTAGATATTGCTTTTACATCCAGTGTTGGCCCAGTTTTTTTCAATGCACATAAAAATTCTTAGCATATTAGGGGAAAAAACAGCAGGCTAGCACTTCACTGTGAATATCAGGAGGACCAGAAAGGGTTTCAGTGCATGTCTGGATACTATAGAAAGGACTGATCTGATTATGAACTTGGAATTATAGAATTATAAACCACTTTCAGTTCAGAGTGACTAGTTTAAAAAAAAAAATCTGGTCCTCTGTGGTTGTATTGGGTTGGCAAGGTGAACACAGAATTGTATTATTTTTCAAATAACGTGTCTTTTTGGTGATTGGACGTGTTGTTCTGAAGAAGTATGCTAAAGCTTTAACCCAGGTCAAAACTTAGTAGTGGTCACAACAGTAATTGGGAAGCCATCTTTTATACACATCTGTTCAAGGACAAAGGCAAGTAAGCAGTAAATTCTAGACCAGTACAGCTTGAAACCTTTTCAGCGTTATTTAAAAAGAAAGCAAAATGAACACCAACACTTCGTTTGTGTGGCTTGAATTGTACAACCAAATACAGCTGTTAGAGAAGCACAGGCAATATGCTAACCCAGTTTCCACTGAGACTCTGTTCTTCATCTTTGAAATTACCTAAACAATTTCCAGGGAACCTCAGTAAGTGGGAAAGATGTTCTGAATGCAATAATGAGCATTGCTTCCACCTGCAAAAGTGGGAGGTTTATTTGAGCAGCTTCTTGTTTCATCATGCATCTGTTCACTGTTTGACAATTATTTCACTGTATGAAACTAAGTTCACCCTCGTTTTTACTTAGTCTGTTTATTTGCATTTGTGTGAAAATACAGTATTGTACAAAGTTTTCACATATTTAAGTTGAAATGTTCATTAATTAGGCTACATGTTCGTCAAAAAATGGATTACATATAAGATAATTCACTTGCTTTGTCTTGTATGTGTAAATGCACCATCCTTGCTCAGTGCTGCAGCTCCAACTCTGAAGCACAGACTGCAGAGGAGTGTTAGCACCATGCAGTGGAAGCCCCTGTGCGCGTCGGCGTTGGCTGTAGCCTGCCATACCTGCCTGCTTGTCTGGCATGTCGACCCCACTTCACTTTCTACAAGGTACCGCCAGCCACACACGCGCTGAGTAGCCTCAGTCCAAACTTGTCTCTGTTTGTAAATTATTTGCCTTGAATTTCTAAGGTCTTTGAAATCACTTTGTAACCCTTTCCAGCTTTATGTAAACCAAGAGTTTTGATTGTAGATCCTCTGAAAGCTCTTTTTGGTAAGGCATGGCTCACATATGAATATCCAAAGTTTGAGTTGTTTTTATGAGTCAAAGTAGCTCTAGTCTACACCACCAAACTTGTTTTCTTAACAAGACTTCAGGTAATACTAACATGCGACTCCAGTTAGCTTTTTTGAGATCATTAACTCAGAGGTTCACATACTTTATCCACTAGCACTATGAGGTTTTTATGGTTGACACAAATGATCAGATTTTTTGTGTTATTTTAGGCGCATTATATTTGCCTTTGACTTGCAGTGGACCAGACAAATTTGTGCAGAAAACCATGAACTTCCAAAAGGGTCACTTACTTTTTCTTGGCACTGTATATACACACGCATGCACACACACACGCACACACACGCACACACACACACATGCACGTGCTGTTGCTCAAGTGTAAGGGGATGTCAAAATAAATACTTTCTGCTGTAGCCTGTAGAAGATGGCTTTTCCACAGATTTTTTCCCTTATTTAATACTGCATATAAATTTCCTATAATTCTGGTTGTATTCTATGAATAAATATTTAAATATGGTCATTATGTCATTGCTAAAACAATAAAATGGCAAACAATTTGGTGGCCTAAGACTTTTCCACAGTATTGTATGTAATTATGCTGATAGTCAATATTTGTTTAACTTGGATTTTTGAATCTAATAGCCACCCTTTACTTCGATGACAGTTTTACACACAATTGAAGTTCTCTTTACCATGTTTAGGTCTGTATTGAGTGATTTCTCCTGAAATTGAAATTTCAAACTCTTTCTAAATTTGTATTCTCAGACTGGTATTAGAAAACATTGGGAAGAAAAGTACTTATTTAAAATGTTATATTATGAACAACAGTGACTGTGTTGAATGGACTGTCGTAAAAATGTTCTCACAAAAAAAAATTTCCAGTCAGATTCAAAACTTGTCTATCTTTCTCTTCTTCTGATTCTCCCTTCCTCCCTCCCTCCCTCCCTCCCTCTCTCTCTCTCTCTCTCTACCGTTCTAAGGCCCTCTTCTGGCTGTGCTCAGGTGTTGTCACATCCTGGTCACTCACCAGTCACTTCCATTGCTTGGTCCCCATCTGGTTCCTTACTAGTTTCTGCATCTCCAGTGGACACTGCCATGATGGTATGTTCATTTCTTTAACTTCAGTACTGTAAGGTTTCACTTATGTGATGTTTTACTGGTGTGTTCTTTAGGTATGGGATGTGATGTTTTACTGGTGTGTTCTTTAGGTATGGGATGTG
>JAOYMR010000015.1:6263700-6291507 GCA_025802075.1 Tenebrosternarchus preto
GTGTGTGTGTGTGTGTGTGTGTGTGTGTGTGTGTGTGTGTGTGTGTGTGTGTGTGTGTGTGTGTGTGTGTGTGAAAGGTCTTAGTCATGTGTTTATGCACATGCAAACGTTTGTGTTCATGCATTACATAACATTTTCCATTACCACAACTGAAAGAATTAATTTGAATAGGCATGTGGCATGATGAGAAATAACATGAATTTTTTTAATTAAATATAAAGTGAAATATATCTCCAAATTCTGTGATGACTATCAAACATAGATGCGGCTAAGCAGTTGTTTTAACTTGCCCAGTTCTAGTAGTCGTCTATGTAATATATGGCTTATGATAGCTTTTGTGTTCAGATGATGATTGCATCATTGGCATGTGCTAAACACTTGCTAAATACACTGAAAGTGAAGACAAGCTTGCTTATAAAAATTCTCTCAGTTTCAATGTTGGGCTGTCTAAGGGTGACTTGACTCATTTTGATACCTGTTACCTTGGTCTGCAAATCTATTTCTGTATTATCTCTATACCACATCTCTGTTTGGACACTATTTATCTGCAACTGTCAATGAATTCTGCAGGAGATATGTTGGGAAATTACACTACAGCACTGAAAGAGTAGATCTCTAACTACAGGAAATGTGTCCAAAGTGACAAAATACTTATTCAGAAAGGAAAAAAATTGGGTGAATGACACATTGAATTGCTTACTTATTGCTTGTTTCTCTTTGCAGTGCTGGTCTAATGGGCGAATCTCTCATGTGCCTTTCTACTTTGTTAGTATGGGCAAGACAGGTTCAGGTGGAAGCCCTCTATTCCCACATTTTACCAGGAAGACAGATGATTACAGTACACACACACTCTACACAGAACAAGCTTCATAAATGTTTGTTTGTCTTTTTATGCATTGTACTATACCCAATCATATGCTTGTGATTCGAAGTTGGTTTGCACTTGCTAATAAATATTTTGCCATGTCACCTGTATCTCTATCTTAAGATTTTGTAAAGATTTATGTGTTTAGTTCTCAATTTTCTTTGAAGCCTATGAGGATATACAGTCCCTAGCCGACTCAACGGGTACCTATCTTTTACCTGCTTTATACAGTTGAGCAGTTAATCAGTTGCAGACTGTTTCCGTACACATTTGTCACCTTCCCTCTACCTGGTTCACTACTGGTCTCTGACCACAAAACCAGCGCTGATTAGATACCCCCTAGTTTGGGCTCTATCAGTAAACCAACGATATTACAGTGGTATCGTCGTGTTCGGGTTGTGGCAGTATGATTGTGTTAACAGTGGTGTTGCTGGAGTTTTTGTAGATACTGACCTGAGAGTGGTCTGCCATCCCAAATATTCTGTACATGTTCAACCTGTAATTTACAATGGCTGCTGTGATGCTGCTTCACTGAGTATGAGGAGGAAAAAATTAAATAATTGTTGTGAACATCTGAAATAGTAGTTAATATGCAAGGAAGAGAATGCATGCTCCATGCATATGGGGAAGGACCGTAAATGATGAAAATAAAGTTTGGTTAAATGTATTGGCTCCATTTTTGATTTATTACAAAAACAAAAAACAACTTGCATATTATGTCAGTGATCTATGTAGCTTCCTTTGTGATGGCACATTGAAATACAGAAGCTTTTTGTTACACGAAGAATTTGTATACAGAGTGCCATCTTGAATTATGAAGAGTACCAGAATATTTTGGCCTTGTTTGATAGGAACAGTAAATATAATTCATTATAGAGAGGTATGCATTTAAGATTCTACCTTGTACAGTTGGCTATGTTCCCCTCATTCATATTTCAGTGAACTAGGAAGATCATTTAATATATACTGATGAAGGATCTTTTTTGAAACGTCCCGTTTCCTTGGAAACCTGGTGTACTTCACTACCATTCTGAATATCTCCACATACACACACACACACACACACACACACTCACGTGAGATCAAAATTAGAGAGCAATGTATGAACACTTGATTTTCTCAGAAATAATCTACATTGATCAACGTTTGAGGGATTTTTTTAATAAGGGGTACACAATGCCACTAGAAGTGTTTTACAAAATAACCAAAGTATATCAACATGAAACCTTTATTTTGCAAAAAAAAAAACAAAAAAAAAACATCATAATTAGAGAATAGCAATGACTGTAGCACAGAGAAAGATGACAACTAAATTTGCTGAAGGTTACAACATTGAGTAATTAGTAGGAAGTGCACAGGCCTTTGCTTTGAATGACTTCAGCATATCTGTGGCCACAGGACTTCACTAGTCTTTGTGATAGTCTGGTGTGATTTTGGTCCACTCTGCTTTCAGTCTCTTCCACAGTTCTGTGACTGTTATAGGTTTCTTGGCCATAACTGTCACCAAGGATTTTCCAGAGGTTTTTAATTGTGTTTAGATCAGGACTCTGGGCTGGCCATTTCATTGTTTCAATGTTTTCAGTTTTAAGGAACTGCTTTACCCGTTTTGCTGTGTGAGAGGGGGCATTGTCCGGCATGACAATTGCTGGCTGATTGAACACAAGGAAGGAACCACATGTTGTTGAAGGTTGTGATACACACTTGCATTCACTCTTCCATGTAACTGTTTGAGAGGTCCAACTCCTGCTGACGAAAAAAATTCCCCAAACCATGACACTTCCTCCTCCACCCTTCACTGACGTCTTTACACACTTTGGGTTCAGTCTTTCCCCGGGTTGTTGATGAACATAATGTTTCCCATCAGACCCAAATAAATTAAACTTGCTTTCATCACCAAAATGAACTCTGGACCACTTCTCCTTTGTCCAGACAAGATGCAATGTTCTAGAAATCACAGACTAAGAACAACCAACTTCTCTTGCTATGGCTGACAGGGTCACACCTTTGGCCTTCATCTAGACAACCTGCTTGTCGGATGGTTTCAGTCACTTTGGAAAGGCTCTCCATGTTTGCAAAGTCAGTGAAAACTGGAAAGTTAGGCTGCCAGTAAAATAGGGTTTGTCAGATAATTAAGGAAATTAGCACCAGGTGCCAGATTAACACCAATAACTTGCAGGTATCTGAAAGTGTTCTCTAATTTTGATCAGTGTTCTTTTTAATTATATCATTTAAGTTTTTATGCTCTGCTTTAGAATATATACAATTTATGAAATAATCTTAAAATACTTCTATTTCACTTGCATATACATAAGATAGATAGATAGATAGATAGACAGACAGACAGATGAGTAAGGTTTCCAAAGAAACTGGACGTTTCAGAGCATTAATGCAATGCCTATTTGTATTAAAATACCTTGCCACTGGAAAGGATAAATCTTTCATTCTTTGCTCTGAAGGTATTCAACAAACTGATCACCAAGTCCCCTTTTAGTTTCTCCAATGTAAAGCTGATTTCTTCTCTTGCATGTAATGCAGTAGTGAACTCCTGCAGTGATGTATGAGGAGGCATGGTGAATTACAATTGATCCATTTGTGCCAGTTATTTTAGTGGCTGTGTTAATAAATGTACAACATCTAGAGTGGTTGCAGGCTACAGTACCACAGTTATTGTTTGAATGGTCATTTATCTCACTCTTGATGAGTATGTCTTTGGTTTTGTCTACAAAGCCTGGTCTTCTAGAGATACTCTGTCCCAGTAATCTAGCTATAACAATTTGATCCTTGTCAAAAGTCATTCAAATCCTTACATTGGCTTATTATTTTTAGCTTTCTGTTCACTTACTGCCTAATATTTCCCACCTTTATAATGAGATAAATGTTATTCATGTCACATGTTGGTGGGTTTTACTGTGTTGTGGCTAATTTATATTGATTTTTTTGTGTGTATATATGTATGTATGTATGTTTTGCTAAATTTAGATATTCTGAGAATAGTTTTTAAACAAATAAATTTTTCCATAACCTCTGCTAATCTTTATGAAGGACACCACTTATTTACAGCCATTTTTATGTAGTGGTGGGGTGGGGTTAACAATACAAAACCTATAACCTCATCTTTAAAACATGACATGGCAGAAGAAGACATGCTCATCTATCTCTGAAATCACTATAAAGCCCAAAACTCATTCAAGCAAAGGAAAGGTGGAATGCCATACACTAGTAAATCTAACATTTTCTGTTCTTGTTCAGTCAAGTACTTATTTCACTTGCTAAAATCATAAATATTTAAACATAATAACTGGTACTCGGGAAACTGTGGGGCAACTGTCAGTGGTTTATAGATTCATTTGAGGTATTGTGTACAAGGAGGTGTGTAACCAAATACCATGTCTTTTATTAGGCAGATGAGTAAATAAATAAATAACATAATAAAGTGTATCCTCCACTATACACGCAACTCACACCCCTTGCGGTGTTTTCCGGGATAGTCGATGTACTTCGAATCCGCTCTGCTCGGTATTCGGGCATCACGTTTGGTCCAGGGGCGACGAAGATGTGCTCATTGCCAGTGAACACAAGGTGTAAGAGAGGGTTTGAGTGAGGGCATCGGCTAAGAAAAATACATTCTTGGCACTGCGGCATAGTTATGTTATATATGTGATTCAGATATTTATTAAATGATAAATTCTTGATTTTCGCTTTCAACGCGCGAAGTTGACGCAGTGAGTTCAGTTGTCTCAGGACGTTGGGACACTGCAGCTGGAGTGTCGGCCCATATCCGGATCTCAGGACAGGTATGACTATAGCTAATATGTTAGCTAGCAAGCTACTAGCTATCGCTAGCTATGTTTAACTGTTTACAATATTTTACTTCTGTCTTTGGGTACTGTCTCATGTTCCAGGATTCTTTATTTTGCTTTAACTAAATGCTGGAGCTTTTTTATCGGTTTTGTTTATGACGTTATAGCTATAGCTATCATTTATCTCAGCTTATGTATTTTATATCGTAAATTAAATTATGTCAGACAGCATATGCTGAACAGCATGATAGCATGCTATTCCATTCCAGGTTTTATATATGTTACGACAGAATATATGTTACGACGTAATATATATAGATATATATTACGACAGAATCTATAATCCTGCTGGTTATTAATGGGCTTCTAAACTATTTTACTGGTGCTAGCTAACTTTAGCCACGAATCCAACAACAAAGATGCTAGCTAGCTAGGGAGACCAGAATACATGTATTTGGGCGCTTGCTAGTTAGCTAGCCTATAATCTTAAATTGCTGTCTGTCCAGGCTGTGCTAACATAGGTTATTCATCTTGGGTAGCTAGCTAACGTTTATAAATCTTATGTAACTACAATCTGCAATCACAGAAACGATTAGCTCACTGAGATTGATAAAGTAGTTACTCTTTAAACCTGGACAGCTAGTAAACTCTGGTTAGAACCTGGCTGACTAACCAGCCAGCTAGCTAATTAACCACCAACGTTAGCTAGCTAAGATAGCTAGCGACTTTGTTCGTCAGCATCGTTTCTGGTCTTATTGTCGTAAAGGGAAAATTCTCAGTTGTGGTTGATCTTAGCTCAGAACGAACACGTTTAATCTTGTTTAGTTTCTCCTCAACACCATTTTAGTTTGAGCTCGAGTGGCCAAACGAGACTGACCGGCGCAAAGTAGTGATCTGGTGCAGTGTTATAGCTAGCTTTCTATGTAGCTACAGAAGTGGTGCCTTATAACCAATCCGGACAGTCCAAACTATATGGAGAACATGTATCGTACCTAGCTGCAACAAATACTTATATTATTCGTGCTACGACAGGAAAAGCGATGGCTAGTGTTAGCGTAATGTAATGCATAAGATATGTTTTTTCTTTAATAGTTAGTGGAGTGAAACTAAAATGGTCAGCGTCAGTAGTAGAAAACACTGATCACTGGTCGCCGGTACTTTGGTGAAGATGGCAATTTCTATGAAAAACGTTTAGAATTAATATTCTGAATATTGTGATATGACAGGACGTGGATCTGTGTGTTGGACTTCGGTTTAGAAACTAATTTATGCAGTTAATAAACATGTTGGACACTCCCATGCATAAAGTATTATGTATGGATGCGAACCACAGTCAATATTCCATAAAATCAGTCACTGTATCACTGCATCTAAATGCTACTCTGCCCGATAAAGTAATAGGTGGAGGCTTATTGCTCATTTAATGACCTTTAACATAGAAAACTACACTTAAGCTGAATGCACAGTAGAGATACATAGTTGTTAGAACCCAAAAAACTTCAATCTGATTCCTGAGCTGGGGGCTTGATTCTTATTCCTAACATGAAGGAGACATCTCACACAATTCTGGCCTTGTTTGAGACTATATGGCCACCCTTTTTAAAGGTCAGCTGTCCAAGTGATCCACCCTTAACATCATTAACAAGAGTCTAGAAACAAGTGGGATATTTTGGATTAGTGTGCTAGATGGGTTGTGTCAAACATGTGTGGTGGTGTTGGCAAGCCAGTAGTAGATTGTCTGCTTTGGAAAATGAACAAAGTCTAATCTTTCCTAGGGTATTATAGTGTTGTCCCAGCACAACCTAGGCTCGACTACACTACCACCTCAGATCATTTTGCAGGACCTACAATGTACAAAACCTTTCCCTGTGTGGTGGTGAGCAGACTACTAAGCATTAATGCCTGTCTTGTAGGTATTGGAGCTTTGATTCTGAATTTCAGCTTGATGGGATGCAGAGCTCTCATAGTCCCTTGGCACCAGAGTTAGATGATGGTTCCAGTTTTTCTTATGTTAAGTAGTAAGGATTGACAGCTGGCTCATTAAGCTGCAGTTAAACCATTCCAATAACCCTTCATAAGTTAGTGGATCAAGGTAAGACATTTTATATTGTCATTCCAGTATTCAGTGAAACAAAAAAACATTCCTCCACTGCTCCACTGGGACCAGGGTGCAATGCAAAAGAACACAAGTGCAAACAACAAATACAAAACACGCAATGAATCATATATATATATATGCATGCTGTGGCAGAAGTATTTAGCAGATACGCATATAACATTTATGTACACAGCATTCACTGAGGTAGTCCAGTACAGTCATTACCACAATGTAAGAATACAAAGTTTGTTAAATGGAAAATACAATAAAATACAGTGTTTGTTAAATAGCAGAAGTACGAGAATGCAAGATTATATTAAATATAGTTATATGACAATAGATGTTAGAATAGCATGTGTGTGTGTGCGCCCGTGCATGAATGAGTGTCAGGTCTGTCGTGCATTTGTGTGTATGCACACGTGCATGAATGAGTGTGAGGTCTGTCACAGGGACTTGAGGATACTGTTGGCTTGGGGGAAGAAACTGTTGCACAGTCTGGGGACCTGTAAGGACCTGAATGCTTCAGAACCTTTTACCACAGCAGTGATGCAGCTGCTCAGGATGCTCCTTATACTGCTTTTGAAGAACATGGTGAGGATGGTGCAGGGTGGGGGCTTGGAAAATGAGCTTTCATCAGTGTCCACAGGAAGTAGGGTTGCTGCTGGGATTTCTTGGCTATGGAGCTAATGGTGGGGGTTCAGGTGAGGTTCTCAGTTAGGTGAACACCAAGGAACTTGCTTGTGACAATTTCGACAAAGGAGCTTTGCACTAATCTGTTAGTTGCTGTGCTTTTTTCTGTATGCTGACTTGTCGTGCCTACGGATGTGACCTTCCACAGCTGTGTCATCAGCAAACTTGATGATGTGATCGGAGGAGTTGTGCATTTCTGTACAGTAGTGGGTCAGGAGAGTGATCAACAGTGGACTGAGCGCACAGCCCTGGGGTGCCCTAGTGTGATGATACTGGAGATGCTGCTTCTGATCCGGACTGACTGAAGTGTCCCAGTTAGGAAGTCCAGGAGGGAGCAGAGCGAGATGTTTAAGCTTTAGCAGTCTCAGCTTTGATCTGATCTGAGAACAGTGAGGCAGGTCTTAACATCGAGGGAGCAGAATATCACATCTATAATATGTGGCTTGAGATTTTGCCAGAAGTTGCTGGGCAGAACATCTCTTTAGTGAACTTGTCTGCTGGTGGGATTTTTTCTTTTGTTCTAGCAACATTCTTCCTCTTGGGGTTGTGGCACGAGCAGTTGCCATATTACTTGACTGGACAGTGCAACCTCCAAACACAGATTTCATTATGTACCACAATGCTACTGGACTGGTAGCAGTACTCCTTCATGGCCAGTTCAAAAGGCCCAACTACTGCCCCCTCCAGAGTCTGTGCCCATTGAATTCAGCCTTGCAGCTTTGACAGTTCTGGATCTGTCTCTTTTGCACTCTACAGTTTCATCAGTAGCAGTACTGTAGGTTGTGTGTGTGTCTCTGCTCCTTTTTTCCTAACTGCAGTATCCACGGGCTACTGTGGTGGATGTTAGTGTTGTTTTAACCTTGATCAAGAAACACACATACCCTTTATAGATGTTTTAGGCTGTTTATTCTGTATGAATTCAGATGAAAGCACTTTAGACTTTGAAAAATTTAAAGTCACACCCTTTGTCATAAGAGACAAAGAAGACTTAACCAGTTGGTTACTTAAAGAGACATACGATAATCCATTTACATTTCTGCCCAGTTATAAACAGGTGGTTGCTTCTTCCATCAGGGGGCTATTGGTCCTGGTGTTATCTCTGTTCTGGTGCAGTGAAGGTCAGGCAGATTGTACCAGGGTGTACTCCTTTACAGAGGCTTGAACAGTGGCCATCTTACACACATAGCCAGATCAAGAACTTTATTACAGATTAATGATGAACACAAAGTGTAATAAATGAGTAAAATAGTATATGAATTAAAATGAGAAAAGATCAATGACACATTACTTCCTTTGATAATAATTATTGTGAAAATTATTGTTACTTGTTCAATATGTGGTAGAATTTTGTTACAATGTCCATAGCCACTTTGCGTACTAATACAAGCTAACATTAGTTAAGAAATGTTAAAAAGCTATTTTATTCTCTGTGTTTAGTCTAATTGCAAGATTGCATTAGCAAGATATATTTTTATCTCCATTTGCAGAGTCAAAGACTGGATGTACTGTCTGAGAACATTGTGGAAGTTGAGGCTTGAGCTCTAAATCTTTTATTGGTAGTAACTTTCATCAGTTGTAAGCCGCTCTTGGTTTGTTCCAAATATAAAAGATAATTTCTACTTTTGGCACGTAAATGTAAAATTACAATACATTGCTAGCTATGTCCATGGCCATATTCTAGCTAAAGATATTATATTGGTACGCTAAATTACCTTTCCAGTACAACGCAATCAACTTTGATGCCATTCTACAAACATTTATCCCTCCTGGGAAAGGCCACACCAGTGTTTATACCTGTTTCTGCATTATCTGTCCCAGTTTAATTTTGCTTCTTCATGTTTTCCCTTATTTGTTGACAAGAGTTCACCCTCACTTTGTCTTGTGCTAAATAATAACTATGAGCCTCCATTTGGCAAAATTTGTGTTCTTAAACTTCACTACATAAAATGGTTAGGCATCCAGGAATCGGAGTCTTTTATCTTCCAGCTGGTGCCCCAACAAATTCAGACTAAGGCTTCAGCATAAAAATGCAAAAGGCACTCTCTTGAGACATTGTTTGGTTCATCCGTTCTGGGCTCACTTAGAAAAATGGCAGCATCGCATGGCAGCCTCTTCTAGAAGCTTCCTGTGTAGATATGAGGTGTTTGTTCTAAACTATCGAAAAACATAATGATTGATGGTTACAGTTGATTATACACTAATTAAACCATGATTTCATTTACTATATTCCATAGAGCCCCCCCCCCAAAAAAATATTATACATTGCTCATGTAAAATATTTATCACACACCTAAAGATATAACCGTCACAGGTACAGCAAAGAGCACTTGCGCAAACTGGTGTAGAACATCACAAACAAAAATATACCTTGCTCTGTAAAAAAAACAAACACAGGATCAAATCCCTGGAAACCACAGTCAGCCGAGGTGTTAGTTCTGTCAATAATGGATTCATCACACAAGACCACAGAATACCAGTATTTTGAAATTATGGTAAACCTCTTCTATTAGTAGTTGAAGTTTACATAAATGTTTACACTTTCAATAACACTCTTATATAGTCATTTGGTTGATTGCTCACTAAAAGTCTTTTTTTTCCCCTTCCATATTTGCGCATCTATAGTAATTACATTTCCTTGGAACACTGAATAAATGTTTCTAGGTGAAACTAAGCATTCATTTATGGAGCAGTGTTAGTGCTGGTAGATGCAGGAAATTAAGTTACAGTAGGCAGGGCCCATGCCCTCCTGAACCATGGGGTGTAATGACCTTTATGTAGTGTGAGCAGTGTATCCACGTCCCACTGTGTTAATGCAACAGGCAATGATTGGTAAGGAAAAAGTGCCATGGACCCAGGCAACTTGGATCTTTCCTTAAACCCATCTCATTTAACTGTGGATAAATAAGGAGTTAACAGAATGCCATTGTCACTTGTTCGCTTTCTTGGCACTCCCCATCTAGGACTGAGTCTAAGCACTTTACCACTGGCATTACATCACATTTTCCTGCAGGAAAAACATGTTCACAAGCCAGTAACTAACAAGGGGTTAATTCAGTAAAAGGCATCATGTCATGATCACATGGGACCTGTGGTTCCAGATGAGGTGAAAGCAAAGAATTGTTAGTTTTCTCTGTGTTGTTCATCATCCAGATTGTACAAAACTGATTAGTGAATGTAGAAAATTGCCATGGCTAGCGTACCCCCTTTGAAACATTGTCTGCACCGTAAGTCTATTTAACCAGAAAGGAAAATACTTTTTGGTAGGGTTGGATGCCCATATTTAGTGATGCACAAGCCATCAGATGATTTTTGGGAAGATTCCTTTTGCTGCTGGCATGGTTTGGAAATAGAATGTTATGCTGTAGGTCAATCACATCAGTTAAAGAGGAAAGAGAAATGGACATGTCCGTGGTTAACATTTGGGCCGGCAAGAGACTGTGCAGAATGCTTAACAATGTGATCAGCTGTGCATTTGGAGAGGGTCTGTGGCTGAAGTGCAAGCACATAAAAATATGGCTCGGTAACATAATCGCAGACAAGAGATTAGATACCAGATGATCATGTGTGATAGATGATCCTGAATAGATGATGAACTCCCACTCATGCCAGATAGTACCAATTGTATGTACTATTGAGAAAGCATAATTGCTGTTTGTGTAAACATAGAAAGATTGGTCCTCAGCCAGAATGCAGGCTCTGGTCGAAGCAGAAAGTATAGCCACCAGAGCAGATGAAGAACAAGGTAAATGGAACAATTTCATTACAATAAACAATCAGGACCATTACTAGAAACAATCACTCATGATGTAGATGGAAAGCCATTTGAAAGCCTCAGAGGTGAGCCATCGACAAAGAAAATCCAGTAATGGGTTTTGTAATTGTGTCCAGCTGTTATTGTGTTCATGCCCTCCAGTGGATGTAGAAGCAGCTCACCTACCCTAGACCCATCTGAATGGCTGAAATTCCTGCATATATACTGAAGTTACAACTTCAAACATCATTTAATGAAGTATGAACTTGTTATTAACAGTGCAGCCCAAGGAAGATGGGTTCCCTTTGGACTCTTGGTACTCCTAAGAGGTTTCTTCTTTTATTCCACCAAGGGAGTTTTTCCTTGCCACTGTTTCCCCTTGCTTGCTTATTAGGGGTCTGGACCCATTCATTTGTTAAACCTCGTGTTGTAAAAACCACTCAATACATCTTACTTGACTTAAAACAGACTTATGCTACATCTTCCGTCTCACTGAGTGGCAGGATTTAAACTAAGTACAGCTGTGAAGTGATGCACCAGTTATAGTAATATTTTGTAGTCTCAGCAGTTTAGTGTTAGTCAAATGGGTGGTTCTACATTGCATGTAGTACATAGACATTTAGCATGTACACGACAGCTAAATCTGAACAGGCCAAAACAGCTTCTGCAGCTGTGACAAGAAAGTGAACACACAGCAGATGACCTCTTATAGCAGGGTCTAATTGAATGTAGTATGCAACAGGAGATTGTTTCTTACTAAGAGATTGTGAAATCAAATTGCAGACATGTAGCCATTGGATTCATTAAGATCTAAAAGAAATGGCTTTGTGGAATTAGGATTACCTGAACACCGGGCAAACAACGAGGCAGTTTTTAGATGCATCAAGGCTCCATCTCCCTCATGGGTCCACATCAAATGTTCTGTCACTGATGTTTGTGTGCAATGTGAGAAATGGGCTATGAGATCTCAGCAAAATCTTCCATGCATTACATTAGCCTGATATACTTATAGGTTCATGACCTGTGTTTTAATAAAGGGTTTAGGCAAGGAGAGAATAAAATACTGATTTTCTTTGAAGTCGACACACCAGAGGAACTGTAAGCTTGCGAGCTTGTAATTGGTACTCATGTTTGATTACATGGAGAGAACAGAGAAAATTCATGACTGATCAACAGAGTGACCTGAACATTTAACTGGACATTTAGCAAAGTTGCAGCTTTTAAGGTGAATTACGGCCATTTTTTGCTAAATGCTCTAAATAATGGAATCTGACAACTCCCTGTAGCAGCATTAAAATATTTGCCCTCATGCTGCACCCAGTCGAGCAAGGGGCCCCCCGACGCCTCCTGTTTATCAACCGAAATACGGTATATGGACAGGAACCTGCAACACCTCATAAAATCTCTAGCTGCTCTGGACTAAGTTAATCCACTAACACGTTACGTGCCCATAAAATATTCTTCATTGTTCCAACCTCTACACATAATTTACAGCTAGGATCTTCACCTATCCATTGTCTAAGCTTTTGTGGCATTGGAAGGATCATCATAAGTCACTTTGAGTAAAGAAATTTAATGCAACTCACATCCATTGCCCACAACTTTTTCCTGGTGATTTTCCACTTCTCTATATTCTCCCCAACAAAGCCGTTGCCCTTGTTTTCCTTGCAACACTGCTGTCGTGTGCCATACATCCCTTACCTCTAGCCCTTAGCTCTAGCCCTTAGCTTCTTAGCTCTTGTGATTGCCACTGCCGCTTACATCACCACATCTTTAAACCCTATCAAAATCCTCTTGCAGCTCACCATAGTGTATTTAAATTCCTCAACTAAACTTATCAGAGGAAGCTCCAGCCCCACTCTCCCATTCGATGCTATACTACTTTATCAACGTGGCATCTCTAGGCACTTCCTTACAGCCTGGTTCATAATTCTCTCCAGCTTCTCTACGTCTCTACTTGTGACCTTATAAGCCCTAAGTGGCCATTTAATAAGATGCAGCAAACAGTAATTGTCAGCGTTATCACGTCATACATATATGGCCTGATTTGGAGGGAGCTAGGAACCATCTTGCAGCCTCTCACCACATACAACCCACTTAAAAGCCCTATTTATCACCTCCAGCACCACTGTAAACGTTAACGGTGAAATAGTACAACTAGTCATACCCATATCCAGTCCTTGCCAGGACATAATATACTCTCATTTATTAAAAACCAAAAAAAAAAAAAACCCCACAAAACAAAACGGAATGTCTTCAAAATAAGCCTTTACCAGCCCAGGAAACGTATTTTGTGCCTGTAAGAAACCAAATGCCTTTCATAAGAGATTATGTGGCACCGAATCAACTGCATTAGCTAAGTCTAGGAAAATCACATGTAGGCCCCTGTCATCCATCTTTGATGCCAAATTATACTACTATGCTCCAAACAACCTGCAAAGCCAGAGATCCTTGGCTTTTGTACTGACAAACTGAAACTGTATCTGAACACTAAGAATAGATAATGCAAATGAGAAAGAATAATAGATTGAGGGTGTGGTCCAGGAAACCATTATCTGATTATTAAGGGAAAATGACGTATAATGCAAATTCTCAGGGTGTTCCCAGCTTGAAAAAGATGGATCCATTTCAACCACACTGTAAATAGACGAATCTGTAATGTCTTGAGTGAGTAAAAATAATCATGAGAGGCACTCACCATTTTTGGGGGATAAAGCCAATTGGGATAGACAGGGCATTCAATCCAACTCCCCACATTTTAAGACTAAGATTAAGATGACCTAGTACATCTTGGCCCATCAAATTAATTGGGTACGGTTTTAGAAATGAAAAACATATGTTGTAAAGGCCTGTTACAGAATTTGGTAGCCACAGAAGACTGTGTTCAGTAACTGGCAAACATGAAACTCCAGCTATGAGAATGAAATCCAAAGATCGTCACTTTAGATAAGCAGGATTGCATAATAGTGGAGCCATAGACCAGTATCAACAAAAAAATGCATGTATTTAAAACTAAATCTAAGAATTGTCTTACCTTGTGTCTGTCCTTATCCTACTGTTAATCATACTCTTGATTAACCATGAATGAAGGCTGATGTGATGTGATGCTCCTTGCGAGCTCTGAGTCATTTCTACCATGACCAGTTGTGACCATGGCCTTGTCCTTCCCTACCACCACTGCCTCCCTGATGGAAAGATGGCTGTACAAACCAAAGCTTTTGCTGAGTCTTAAACTCCCTTTCTTTCATCTGTTTTTCTGCTGGCTTAGCATGTCCGATAAGTTTGCTAGACAATTTGTTCTCCTAAGTGATGCTCAAAATGTTGACTTATTTTGCTATGGTGATAAAAATCATTCAGTAAGATGCATTTGGATGTAATTGTTGTGCTGTGTGGACTACTGCACCAAAGTGATCAGTGTCTCTTTGCCACAGTCTATTAACAAATTTGTCTATAGGTTAATCACATCTTTGTTGTATGGCGTTTACCTTTCACTAGCTTCTAGTGACCAGGAAATATGTTCCTCAATGTCTCCATTCTTGATGCATGGTCAAGTCAAAATTTATTTATATAGCACTTTTTACAACAACCATTGTCACAAAGCAGCTTTACAGATGTCCAAGACTTCAGCCTGGCATATTGGGCACTGGTGCAGATGGAGCAGGTAGTGATGGAATCGGGGCATGTTGTGCATACAGAGAAAGTGCAAATAAATACACACCATCATCATAGAAGTGGCCTTATCTTCAGTTTTAAATGTAACCATCTGCTGATCTTTATTCCAGCTTGTATTGCTCTTTTCTGGTCTTGCATTGACAGGCTGTCCTAGGGAGACTTTAGGGTAAGTTTGATACTTTTAACCACTTAACATGGCCAAGTACCACCTACTGTTGTAGGAAAAGAAAATTTGACTTGCGTTCAAAATCAGCAATCACAAACTTGCTGTTTGGGCATGACGTATAGAAAGAGGCCGTAATGTATACAGGCTCTCACAAAACAAAATATACCACATCTCAGCTGGAGGTGGGAAGTGTGTGATTTAGTAACCATGAGCAGTTCAGCAGTTCTGAGTAAGATGATCAAAGTGAAAAGGTGTTTATGGTAAATATTGGTCTGTAGCACTTCTCTCCCCTTTTTAAAGCTCATTCTCAAATTGGTAGTTAAAAAAACAATGGGAAATCACCCAGATGCAATGTCAGTATTATTTTCCATTGTGTAAGCCACAACTATCTTATGCCTTTGCTTGTGAGGTATTTTTATTTCTAATTCTACATAAGTGACAGAAGGAAATACAGAAACTAAGCTTTTTACCAGTTCCTAGGATCTGCGAATTAAATGTGGTGAATATCTGTCTTCTTTTAGCCTTGATCAAGAGTTGTAGTAAAGTTTTAGTACTCACAGCCAGGGAGTATGCATGTGTTATCTTAAAAGAAGGCACTAAGCACTTAGACTTAACCAAATGGTCATTAAAAGAGACATGCAATACTCAATTTACATTACTGCCCACTTGCATACAGGTGATTGTTGTCATAGCCGTTCCAGCACAGCGAAAGTTAGGCAAACCATATAAAAACCATATAAACCATATAAAATAAAGTCAGTAAATAAGTAAAGAATTATTTGAATATGACTTTGCATTGACATAGTCAGTGCTGAGAGTGAATATTGTTTTCTCTTTTTCTTTGACGCTAATTCTACTTGCCAGTAGATACTGCACAGGTATAAGAAGCTTTTGTAGATGGATCTAGTGAGGCAATCTAGCGCATTGTCCATGCAGAGCAGTGGGAAGGAATCCAGGTTGATGATGGCATTGAGGAGGTGTGAATTTTTGTGTCCACAAAAACTCCAGCTGTCATCTTTCTTCTTGACCAAGATGACTGACTGTGCACCTGATGTTTGATAGTGTGATTTGTCTGCCATCTCTGAGATTTTTCCTACCACCACCTGCCAATTTGCATATGGGAGTCTGTGTACTTCCAAACCTTGCCACTGCACTTCCTGTTTTTGCACCAGGTTTTAGCAACAGTCGTTTTCTCATATTGTGAAAGTGTCAACATGGGCCTCTAAGAGCTCTTTCAGGAAAGCATGAAAGAACCTGTCTTTAAGTTCTCCATGATGAGTCAGTCCACTTTGATTGCTCCTTTATATGACTAATGGGTGACTAAGCACCATTCACAGTGCTCTACAAACAGCAAAAAACCCTAAAATAATAAGAAGACTGTTATTAGAGCACCTTTGAGGAGAACCTTTCTGGTACCAACTTGCTTGTTCTTCCAGGCTTGGGCACAAATTTGCGTCCTATTTTCTTTAAAAAACCTCTTTTTTATTAGGGATGTCTGTGACCATTCAGGGCTTATGCATATTCAATTTGCCCCCCCCCCCCTTGTTTTAACAATTGGAGTGGGGGGATTCAATTACATACCTCATTGCCTTTGAACGAAGTGGAACAGGTGAAGTGATTAAATACTTTCATTCCTTTCTTATGTAAAAGCTAGATTACTAGCTTTAATATATACGTTAATACACTAATGCAGAAACTGTATGGTAGATAGAAACCCCTAACATTCGTTCCCCAGAACTTTGTTGGCAAGTTGATAATGGTAACACTACCTTTCCGACTCCTGTTAACTAAGCCAACAAGTTCAGTTTCCCATTGGTAAATGCAACCGATTGTCACCAACAGTCAGTGGTAAGTTATCCATCAAATTGATCATTATAATAGTAGATTGTTGAGATCAGTTTTTTAACTCTGTAGCTAAGCTAGTTTAGCTGGTTAAAGGCTTGCTAACAGTACAATTCCCAAATAACATTATTCACATTTTCTCAGTAAATGACCAGAATCTATCTAATTGTATGAAGAAGCCAACTAATGCAGGTAGCAGACAGCCTTCTCATAGTCTCATAGTTCATATAGACTATATGTATTGTGACCTGTACCTGACCCAATAACAGCATGGAATATTTAACTAGAGGCAGTTAATAATGACATAGTCATAAAGCTTCCCACCAGCTATTCCAGTTTAAGGAGTGGTTTTATACGTTATAGATGTCAAAATTGTAATAAATGACATTATGGTAAATTACAGTAATAGGATGGTTATGGGTGTGTGTGGATTATAGCTGTAGAATATGACTCAGTTTATATTGTCTTTGTAGGCCCCTTAATGAAGTGAGCACTGATGGACCGGATGAAGATTATTAAGAGACGGTTGTCTATGAGCCTGCGGAGTGCCCGACCGGTGGACGAAAATTTGTCAGAGCTCACAGAACATACGGCAGCGGATGAGCCACCAGCCTCACAGGAAAATGGTGAGGAACAAAAACACCATAATCATTATTTTCAGACATGGTTTGAGTTTAGAGTTTGAAGACTATGCACTGATGTTCAAGGTGTTTTGAATGAATGAAGTGGGTGGATGCATGTACACTGTTCCTACACAGGAATGGATAGTATAGAATGGAATTTGGTTTGGATAATTTCCAGAAAACAAAGAAAGCATAAGAGAAGGTATAGAAAAATTCCCTTCTGCTTGCAGTATTCATTATTCAGGTTGTGCAAGTGAATTCATCATTAGGGTGATATAAATTTCTTTGGATTATGTTAATTACAGCCAGCTTTGACTTGAAGGCATTGCATGTTTGGCAGAAAGAAGCAGCAAAATGTTAGCAAAACATGGAGGCTGAGCACTTTATTAGCTTCCACTGCAGGATTTTGGACAATTGTCATATTACTCAAAGTGTAATGGGTAAATGCGTCAAATAAGGGATTATAGCCCCAAATGCCCCAATCACCACTAGTACAAACTTTATGTTAACCTTCCATGTTCTCCTGTTTACTCTTTCTCTTTACTATGTCTTATTGGTTTTCCATATACATGTACTCACACACTCACAGGTTATTTTATTATACCGGCTCATGTATGCACTTATGCAGTCAGCCAATGGTGGTAGAATCGTAGTGCATGTAGCCATGCCGACACAGGTCAAAAGCTTCAATTAATGTTCACATCAAATCTCAGAAATTGGGGGTAATGTGATGAGTGATTTGGCATGGTTATTGGTACCAGATGGGCTGCTCTGAGTATTTCAGAAACTGCAAGTCTCCTGAGATTTTCACACATAGCAGTATGTTGTAAAACAAAGCACATCTAGTGAGCAGCAGTTCAGCAGGTGAAAATACCTCATCGAAGGGAGAGGTCAAACGAGAATGGCCAGACTTGTTTGAGCTGTTAGGAAGGCAACGGTATCTCAAACAACCAGTCTGTTTAACTGTAGTGATCGGAAAACCCACGTGTGAATGTACAGCATGCCCAAGGCTACAGTACACACTGGCTTATAGAGAATTGAAAGGTAAAGATTGGAAAATCATTGCCTGGTCTGATGAATCTTGATTTTTACTGCTGCGACCTGTAGATGATGATGTTGATTTGGCATCAACAGCATGAATCGAAGGACCCCAATAAGCCTTGTTTCAACACTTCAGGTTGCTGGTGGTGTAATAGTGTGGGGATGGTTTTTGGCATTGAGTCTCCTAATTAATTGAGCATCATTTAAGTGCTAAATCCCAGGGTACATTAATGACATAATAATATGGCATGTGAAAAAATATAGTTCAGTGCACTTCATTGGCCTCCCCAATCACCAGATCTGAATCCAGTATCAAACTTGAAACGTGGTTTACGTGGAGATTCACAGGGCAGCTGACAGAACTGCAGTAATTACGTGATGCAGTCATGTCAGCACGGATCAAAGTCACAAAATATTATTTTAAGCTCTTGTTAAATCCATTTTTCAAAGGTCTGAGTCTAAGAGTGTAGATGGGGTCCTGTGTGTGAATATAAGTTGCGGAGTAAATCTGGCGAAAGTCAGACTGTGTCAGCTGGCATTGTGCAATATTAAATAGTTAATTAAATGTCACATAACCACATGTAATGTTTTCAAACAATGTGTTATTGCAGTTGGAGACAGTAATTCTTCACCTACAACTTCATGCCCAACTCTGATACAACTCCATGCCTTTTATAAATGATCTTTATTTCTTTTTTACATTATATGCATCTCACTCTTTCCCTAGCATGACTCCTACTTTGCCCTGTAAGTAATGTTGTACCCAAGTCTCCTACAGTGATTTGTCTTTAGATTTTTTATCTCTCTCTCTCTTTCTCTCTCCCCCTCTCTCCCCCCCAGAGCCCATGGTTTGCCCCGTGCCCCCTCCTGCATCCCACAGTGCCCCGTCGTTCTTGCGACAGTATGCAGGCGGTTTGGGGCGCGGTGCGATCCGTAGAGATGGTTTGGACCGCCCCTACCTCTCCCTACACCGGACTGGCTCTCTCGGTGACTCTCTATCCCATTTACTTTCTCTTTTGCATGGCTCTCTGTCTTTGTCTGTTTCTTTCTTTATTTTGGTTTTGTTTTTATTTGTTTGTTGTGCCCCTTGAACATGTCAGTATTTGAAGAATGGACAAAATCATGGAAAGGTCTCGTCAAAGATATCAAGCATATTTATCAAATCCCTGCCAGTGATTAGTTCTAAATATGGGAAGGTGCATCATGGGCCACACAATAAAATGAGCATTTTATGTAAATAATCCATAAACATAACCTATACATTTTAAAACAATTATATACAGAACTGAATATGATTATTTTGGCATCAAGTTACAATGTGCAGTCAGCATTGATACAAAACTGTTTTCAGCTTAGCTCATTTTAAGGTGATTTCAGGTTTAAAGTAGACTGTCAGAGTGCTCTTGGTTGCATTGAATTAGTTGTTTAATGGTGACGAAAACAGACTGAAAGGAGTAAATAGGCTAAAGCAGCTGTTAAATTGAACAGCTAAAATGACTTGAATCCTCACCAATGACAGATGTTTATAATCTACCCGTCAATCAAATGGCAGCCTTACTAAATGTTACTGACAAATGACAGAATCCTACATGGTTTATGTCTGTGCTGAGGGCCCATCATTCCTTGCTTTGGTACAAGCTGAAATGGATGCAGATAAAGGTATTACCAGTGTCACTGTATTAGCAATATCAGTCAAGGGAGGGCACTGCTTTGTTTGGTTCAGTCCTGGCTAATGCAGTTTATTCAGTGGTTGTCTTTGATCAAACAAATGAACAACAACACAGTGTCTGTAAAGGTGTCAGATATGCCAGCGTAAACTGTGTAATTGTGTTTTATTATTTTGTTGTGTTTTGTAGTTGTGTTATTATTTTTATGTTTATGTTGCAAGGTTGTTAATACATGAATAATTTGTGTGTGTGTGTACATGTGTGTTCGTGGGCAGGTATAGTTCATGAGAATGTAAAAATGGGTTCAGATGGAGAGAGTGATCAGGCTTCAGGCACTTCATCTGATGAGGTGCAGAGTCCTGTCAGAGTGCGAATGCGTAACAACCATCCTCGACGTATCTCCAACGAGGTAAACACAGTCGTCCCTAAATCAGCACATTCACCACCTACGTGACTCCTCCTCATGTACCCACACTCACACAACAGCACTTTCAAACTGGCAAATTTGATTGGTTTTGGAGGTTTTATTGTGTACCCTTTAACCTAGCAGGATAAGGGATATAAAAGCTACAAAAGGTGAAAAAAAACACCTTAACGATGATGTCTTTTGTGTGTGTGCGCGTGTGCGCGTGTGTGCGTGTGTGTGTGTGTGTATGCAATGCTGTAATGATGTACTGCTACATTGGCTTTTTAAACTACTCTACAAGTCACTTTTGTGCTGGATTTCCAGTGTTAATCTACTCCAGTATTTTCACATTATTTTGTGGGGAATCTAAATAGCATTCTGAGTATTTCATTTTTTTGTTATTACTGGTTTCAAATCACCATTTTAGTTTATATGAGAAGGTTAGATGACCCTCTCTATTTGTAGGATGGGAAACATACTAGCCACTTTGTATCTATAAAGGTCTCATCGTCCAGATGCCACCATATATTACATCCAAGCTTTCAGTGGAAAATGGACTCTATCAAACCCACTCAAATGATTTGATTATACTCCAGGTCCCTTGAGTTTTTCTGAGCTGGGTGAATCTGCTTTTACTTATTGAGCACCAGTGACCTGGAATACTGAACCCCTAGAAGAAACACTAAAGTTTGACTCACTCCATTTATCCAAGGGGTTTTAATTATTTTAGTTCTGACTATAATTTCTTTCCACTCTGCTATCTTTATTATATATATTTGCTTCATTAACTCTGGTTTTTATTCTATTTGATGGTTTTTACTGTATTTTTATTATTATTAGTCTTTCAAATTAGTTATTAGTCATGTAAGAAAATTAGTCATTTTATTATTATTTACCTTCCCCATGGCACTTGGTTATACTGAAAATGACATAAAGATGATGAGAGTGAGCATAATGATGATGATGATGATGATGAAGATGATGATATACTGCGGACACAAATATCTACGTATTTAGGAGCTGCTCTGCTGTCCTTGCAATGCTGGGACTGTTAAATTTCTGTATGTCCAAGCGTTTGACTACTGGCAGTGCTGGGGGGGGGGGGGGGGGGTTCATTACTTATCTCATTTTGCTTGCTAATGTATATTGTTGGCAATATTGTTCTTTCTCTCCTCTATCTTAGTCACTCACATGTTCTTGTTTCCTCTGTAGGATATTAATAAGCGCCTGTCACTGCCAGTGGATATTCGTTTGCCAGAGGGCTACTTGGAAAGGTTTGCTATGAACAGTCCTCCTTTCGACAAACCATTGAGTCGGAGGCTACGGCGTGCTTCTCTGGTAACCCATTCTGCCTCTCTCTCTCTCTCTCTCTCTCTCTCTCTCTCTCTCTCTCTCTCTCTCTCTCTCTCTCTCCTTCTGTCTCTCTCTCCATCTTTCATTACTGTAGTTTTACTTGTTTTAGTCACACTTATGTTATGGCCTCTGTATCATAACTGTCTTACTTAATGCTGTGATTATTTATGCACTGGGTCATCTAGAGTTGACATAAATGACATAAAGAAAAAAAAACATTAAACTTTTCACGAGCTTACATCCAAAAAGAGATGTGGCTGTTCAAGAAATCTTGTAATTATTTCTAATTTTACAAACCATGTCATTCGGTGTTATCAGTATTATTTGTTATAGTGGTGTTATGAATGGAGAGTCAGATAGTGATGGGTCATATTTGAGCATCATTCCTTTCTTTTTTTTCCTGCTTTTAAAAAAAATTATTTATTTATTTATTTGCTAAAACAAAACTGTTAGTTTAACCTGATATCATGCCTTGTCATGATACCAAACCAGACCTTTCTATTTGTCCAAATTAAGTGGTTTTTTTTCTCTCTTAGAAAAAAAAAATTGAGAAAGCATAGAACTTTAAACTGAAATGTCAAAATAAACCATGTTAAATACACAATTAGGTGTATATTTAATCAAATCTCCTCAGGTGTTTGCTTAAATTACAGAAAGTCAACTTCTTAAACTGGAGTCCTAAAGTGTTTGTTTTTTGTGGTTATTTGACTGACAGTAAACACATTCTGATGTGGTGCTTTGTTGATTTGTTTTTTTTTTTTTGGAAATTAGTTTTCCATGTTAAACTTTGCCTCATAGGCTTGACTTGTTTGTTTAGTTGAACCTTTTGTGTTTTAGCACTACTCATGCTGTTGTTCTTTGTTGAACCTTTTGTGTTTAGCACTACTCATGCTGTTGTTCTTTGTTGAACCTTTTGTGTTTTAGCACTACTCATGCTGTTGTTCTTTGTTGAACCTTTTGTGTTTTAGCACTACTCATGCTGTTGTTCTTAACAGCATATGCTTCCTCAGGTACATTACATACAGTAGGCAAATGCACCTGTGATGAAAAGTGACCTCTACCTTTTTTGCTCTTTATCTCACTTTCCCAGTCTGAAATCGGCTTTGGAAAACTGGAGACCTACATAAAACTGGACAAACTAGGAGAGGTAAAAAAAAAACACAACTGATCAGGCTAACCTGATGTGTAGTGGAGTTTTTTTTAAACTAAATGGTGTTTCTGTACATGTAACAACATTTTGAACTTCTTCAACATCTACCTTTTGTACAGCAGTGCAGCAAGTTTTCCCAAAAGCCTGTCATTATGTGTTTATTCCTGCCAGCGGGAAAAGCAACGTTTGCAACATTACCTGCTATCTCACTGACATAACCTGACATAACCTGTAATGTGATCCCTACTGATAAATGTACAATTCACTCTGAATAAGAGCATCTGCCACTGCCAGCCTTGCTTGTTCAAGAAAGTGAAATAGCACATCCAGACTGCAATGTAATAAACACCCACATTAAAGGTTGACCCATGTACAAGATCTATGTATCACAATTTGTATGTGATATCCAGTATTCTGTGTGTGTTACCTAAATAGGTTCAGATGATTTTCTAACCTAGTAAATGATTATTAGCTATTTTTTGTGAAATATAACCCACAAAGTAAATATTTTCAAAAGTTTGAATACATTAAGAAATGTATTTTTAAGGGCATCAGAATTGAAGTAAAATGAGAAGGCCCTGTCCTGACTTTTCCCTTTCATCTACTCAGGGCACCTATGCGACAGTGTTCAAGGGCCGCAGTAAGCTGACTGATAATCTGGTGGCTCTGAAGGAGATTCGTCTGGAACATGAAGAAGGTGCACCTTGTACCGCTATACGTGAAGGTAGCACATCATGGACTGCAGCCTTCCACTCACCCTCATATAAATATTTAATGATCTAGTGAAGGCTAGTAATTGGCCAAAAGAAAGTTTCTCTAAAGTTTTTTGGTCTGTATCTCTCTTTCCATCTCTTCATTCTTTTCTAGTGTCCCTCCTGAAGGATTTAAAACATGCCAACATTGTCACTCTTCATGACATCATCCACACAGACAAGTGCCTCACACTGGTCTTTGAGTACTTGGTGGGTAAATGAGTGTTACATGATGTGTGCATCTGTACAGGTGGTTTGTTGGTAAGTGTTGGTAGATGGTCCAACGCTTGTCTTTCTGATGAATATTCAGGAAAGGGATCTAAAGCAGTACATGGAGGATTGTGGGACCATCATGTGTGTCCACAATGTCAAAGTGAGTCTGCATAATTTTCTACCTGCACCTGATTTGTAGATGAAAACACCAATATGAGATGTGAACTGGGAAGTAAATTAGTTTCTTGGAAGTGTTTTTTTTTAACTGAAGTATTTGGTTGTAGGAGCTTTATTAAAATGAACTTAAAAGTGTTTACACCTGCACAATTTTGGTCATTTCATTTCTTTGATCACGAGGACGCAGGAATCCTGATCAGGTTAATCCTGTTTTTGGTGTCACAGGTTTTGAAAATAATACTGCTTTTTCCTCAAACTTGAAATACCACTTTCTCAAACTAGTACTAAGCATTTCCCATGACCTTGGAATTCTTTGGAAGTCTTAAAAGATGAAAATGAGTGTTCAGGTCACATAGAGCTGGAACCCTATGGCTTGAGTTAATATCAAAACATTATATGTAAAACATAAATGTTCTTATCTGTGTAATCAAGACTTTCTCATTTGCTGTTATCTGTTTTGCAGATTTTCCTGTATCAGCTGTTACGAGGTCTAGCGTATTGCCATCGAAGGAAAGTTCTACACAGAGACTTGAAACCACAGAATCTTCTTATTAATGACAGAGGAGAGCTCAAATTGGCAGACTTTGGTGAGAACATCACAGCACCATTTTGACAGTGCCATTAGACACACATGAACATAAACACATGAAAAGTGTCTGGAAGAATGCAGGTGAGGCGATCACCTGCGTAAATCTTACATTCTAGAAATCCGTTGTAGATATGTCTCACGTTTTGTTGTTGTAGGACTGGCTCGAGCAAAGTCTGTGCCTACCAAGACTTACTCTAATGAGGTGGTCACATTGTGGTACAGACCACCTGACGTGCTGCTCGGATCAACAGAATACTCCACTCCTATTGACATGTGGTGAGATACACACCCAAAGTCTGTAAAACTAGCATTGTTTTAGTCTTTTTCATACATTCATTTATGTTAAAACAAATGGATGCAGCATACAGTTCTCACTGTGATAGAAGTCTGAAGACTCTTTCAATATACTGAAACAAATTAGGTTTCACCTTTATTTGCATATCATAACACATTGCCTCCAGTGTGCTCTGACTGAACAAAATGTACAGTTCTAGTCTGTGGTTTTTGGTAAGCATGCTTAGAATAATTGACATGTTGAATAGTGAGTTTCTTTTCCAGTGCCTGTTTTATTGCAGGAGACAGCAATTTTCTTCTTTTTTATAATTTATTTCTGTTACAGCATAAATCTATTTATAACAAAAATCTTTTAATAACCGCATGGTTTTTACGTAAAGATTTGCATATACGTTCAATTTTTGTTGTCTTTTCTGTTTTGTTATAAATCCAATTTTTATGACAAAAACATTACAGGGTTCTCCCTCAAGAAAACTCTGTCCTGTCTCATAACATTCCTTCTGCAGACACCTCCATAGCAAAAGAACACATATAGAACAGGGTTCATACATAATTTACTCTGTGAAAACAAGAATTACAGGCAAAAGGGGTGATTACCAATAACCCTAATCTAGATCACTGTATTTAGAGGCTTAGGACCTCTGAGGGGAATGAAGGGTTTGGCTGTTTATTTTGAAGGGTCAGAGTTTTACTGAAATGATTGGGTGTGTCGTCCTCCCTCTGGAAATTCCTTGGAAATCCATCTGTCAGTTGGGCAATAAGCTTCCACATTCTTTAGTTTAAGGAAATACAAAAGGGGCACACATTGTATTTGAAAAAATCATAAATACACAGAAGGACAATACTGCCTTTTTTGCCTTTCTTTCTTTCTTTCTTTCTTTCTTTCTTTCTTTCTTTCTTTCATGCAGTCACATATTTACTTATTCAGTCTCTGTGTATAGGGGAGTTGGCTGTATATTCTATGAGATGATCACAGGACGACCTCTGTTCCCTGGATCTACTGTGGAGGATGAACTTCATCTCATATTCCGTATCCTGGGTGAGGCCTGTGTGAATGTGTATCCATGTATTGTTAAGTTGTTCATTATTTTGAGCACTACAGTGTGATTTTTGTTTCCACAAGTACCTTTATGAACAGAATCATGTGGGGTAAAAAAAAAAAAAAAAGTCACCAATTCTGTTCAAAACAGAATTTCTCTGTATTGCCAAGAGGCGGAGGGAGTCCGGTATGGCGGTCTCAGGATTTCACATCTGCTCTTTGTGGATAATGTAGTCCTTCTGCCGTTATCAGGACGGGACCTACAGCTCTTAGGATGAGAATCAGCACCTCTAAATCTGAGACCATGGTTCTTAGTCAGAAAAGGGTGGAATGCTCTCTCCAGTTAGGGAATAGGGAATGAAAGTCTCACCCCAAGTGGAGGAGATGGGGTCTTGTTTGCAAGTGAGGGATGTATAGAGCAGGAGGTTGACGGGTGGATTGATGCGGTGTCTGCAGTGCTGCAGACTCTGTACCGGTCCATTGTGGTGAACAGGGAGCTGAGCCAAAAGTAAGCTCTCAATTTACCACTTGGTCTACTTTCCAACCCTCACTTATGGTCACAAGCTCTGTGTAGTGACCAAAAGGACGGTGTTATGGATACAAGCGGCGGAAATGAGCTGTTGGCCGAACTCTGCCTTAGAGATTGGTTAGGAGCTCGGTAATCTAGGAGAGGCTCGGTGTATAGCCGCTGCGGAGCCAATGGAGGTGATTTGGACATCTGGTCCGGATGCTCCTGGATGCCTCGCTAGGGAAGTGTTTATGGGAATGTTGACCTGGGAGGAGACCCCCAGGAAGACCCAGAACATGTTTGAGAGATTATATCTCTTGACCACCCTGGGAACGCCTCAGTATCTTCCCAGAAGAGGTGGCAGGGAGAGGGAGGCCTGAGCCTCTGGACCCAGATAAACAGTGGATGGATTAATGGACTGATGTATCTTATCCTTTAGGGTCATACTCACGTCTGTGTGTGTGTATCTGTGTGTGTGTGTGTGTGTGTGTGTGTTCATTTCACTGTGTGTCTCCAGGCACTCCCACTGAGGAGTCCTGGCCAGGGATCAGTACTAGTGAAGAGTTCAGGACCTATAACTTCCCTCGATATCACGCCGAACCTCTTGTCAATCATGCACCCAGGTGTGTTTATATGCATGTGGCATGTGAATTTTGGAAGAGCGTGTGTGTGTTCGTGTTCGTGTGTGTGTGTGTGTGTGTGTGTGTGTGTGTGTGTTCGTGTGTGTGTGTGTTCGTGTGTTTGTTCATGTTTTGTGTCCACACATTTGCCCTGTGCAGAAACACACTCAGTAACGTATTACAAATGTGGATCTTTGTCTTTGATTACAGGATAGACAGTGACGGTCATGACTTAATTGCTAAATTATTACAGGTCAGTACATAGAAAAACTTGCAAAATAATTATGATTTTAGGAGTGCATGTGTATTTGTATATATGGTATATATACCAACGTTTTGACTAGAAACTGTGTGGTGCGTGTGTATGGGTGCATGGGGGTGTGCGGATGCGTGTGTGCACGGGTGTGTGCACGGGTGTGTGTATGTGTGTATGTGTGTATGTGTGTGTGTGTGTGTGTGTGTGTGTGTGTGTGTGTGTGTGTGTGTGTGTG
>JAOYMR010000015.1:6305883-6331110 GCA_025802075.1 Tenebrosternarchus preto
ACCCCACCCCACCCCCAATTTTGTTGATGTAATGGAAAAGAACAACTTCATAACAAAAATAATGCATACTCTCCTGTTCCACTGTTATATATACGATGCGCAACTACACGTGTAGCCCTCAAGCAGGCTGCCACCCCCAGCCTTTAGCTGATTGCTGATATACAGTCTTGGATGGGTGAGACATATCTGAGGTGATACCCAGTGCTTCTACAGCCATCCTTAAATTAAATAACAGTTTGGACCACATCCTCCTTGGCCCAGATTCATAATTTTTATGTCTCTTTAGAGCCCACGTTATCATTTGATTACCACATGAATGCTAAGACTGCAGTCTTTCATTTTAAGAACATTTCTAAATTGCATCTCTCACACTCAGTAACTTGTGATCCTTAATCTTCATTTATTGCTTCTAGACTCTAATATTGAAACGTTGTCTTCTGCGGACTCCCTGACTCTTACAACACTTACAATAGTCATCCGTTCAGTACTGAAGTACTGTGCTTTTTCTCTATCTTGCATGGTTTTGCATCTTCCTGCCCTCCTTCAATCATATCAACTTTTGTATTTGTATTTACTTTCTGTTCCTTTGCTCTTGGCTTCGCACCATGGACTGGACTGGGCTTTTAGTGTAGCAGGTCCTAAACACCAGAACCCCTTCTGCTCTGTTTTGTGACTGTACTTCTCATCGTTTAGCTTTTCCTTTTAGATGGTTATTTATTCATTTGTTGCTTTGTCTATAATTTTTATTTGGTCCTATTTTAATTTTACTATGTGAAATCTGATTCATTCATATTTTGTTGTGTAGTATTTCATGTTGTCATTTTTGCTCTTTTACTGTATGTATATTGAAAAGTGCTTGAGTATATTGAAAAATGTTATTAACTATAAAAAATTAGTAATTAGTAATTAGTAAACTACTAATTAGTAGTAGTACAGTTATTAAAAATTAACAACAATAATTATTATAATGTAGTAAAGGTATAGCCTTTTGAGATCTAAACACTTTTAAATAGTTGTTTACTTCGTACACTTATTTACCCACTTATTTATTATATTGGAACCCATCACTATTTACATTACACATGTATAGAAAGAGATGACATTTCAATGATCTGTTTAGGTAACCTTATTTTGCGCTTCATTTAGTATCCTATTCACCTGTTTGTGAAGCAAATTAAGAGCGCAGTGCACAAGCATGTGGGTGTACATACAGCACAGTCATGTTGTGCCCATGATAATTCGAGTTTATTTTGGAATGAAGCACTAGATCAGGTTTGAAAACACAAAATGCCAGGAAAAGGGATGTAGCTGAACATCAAATGTAAAGATTCTTTTTGGCCACTAGGGGTCAACATTTAGCCAAGAGCTCAATGCTGTTTAACAGTTTCTAATGCATTTATCATATTCTACAAATCAAGGCATGTTAAATATTTGCCCTCCTACAATAACAATAGTACAAACAGTAAAGTCTATCCATTCCATGTGTGATTATAAATACATTCATCTAATCAAGGCTGGATTTGAAGTCATGGTTTCCCCACTCAGAGTTATGTATACTTTTACAGGGAGATTAGAAAGGCCTAGCATTTATTTTGTGTTACATTTTATATATATATATTGTTGAGCTTTATTCCAATGCTCAGATGTAACAGTAACAAGGACAATCCACATTTCAGCGTTACATTTAATGATGTGAAAAAGGCTGTATTATTTCATAGTTTGTTTTCTAGTTCGTCATGAAATGCATTCTTGAGTGTGTGTTTCATACTTTCAGACAGCATGTGTGTGGTATTTGTAGAGCATGCTGTAGCTACCAAAAGCACTAGGCTGACCCTTGCAAGATTGTCAACTTTAATTAGTTTAGTCTAAATTACCTGGCATATGTTTCAGCAAACCATGTCTGTAATCTGTAATGTGGGTTTATTTGGATCTGTTTTGAAGGACCTGGCTTTATGCTGCAACCACTCCTCATGGGAGGCTGTTGCTCTCATTTTTGCTAACATGCGAACACAAGCGTTTTAGCAGTGGGATTCAAATCTGGACATCAAATCCACATCCATACCTGGATTGTGTAAATCCTTGTAGTTGATTAAATTTTTAATCGTTGGCCACCTTATTGTCAGGCCTGACTCCTAGGTAAAGAGAGGGTGGAAAACCTGGACCTGGAGGACTGTGATTTCAATGCCTCTGCTTTATGAAACTAGGTTTAGGATTAGGATTATAAAATCTGTGTGATCTTTACGCTCATATTGCTAATAACGTCATTACTGACCATAATCTGAGTTTGTTTTAAACAAAACCTGGACAAGTCCAGATGGTTTTACATGGCCCTGAATGGATCCTCTCCATCTGTCTGTAGTTACACTCATAACTCCCATCTTAATGGCCATGGAGATGGTGGAGCCACAATATTACAAAGTAATAGGCATTTCTCAAAAACAGGCTTCAGTACAGTGCTTGAAGAGGGAAAAAAAAATCCCAGTACTCCTCTTATGCAAATGTGCATCAGCAATTCATTATTACATTCTGAATTTCTACAGTGGGTAAAAGATGCTGGGCAATACCGCAACCACATCGGTCAGTCCAGCTATTCATGTACTGACATTTTTGTTAGCATCATAGTTGGCTGCTCTAGTGGGAACTTGAGGTGTGTGTGCTACATCAGTAGGCCCCTCAGCGGAGCTAATGTTATCTTACATCTTCCAGCCTGCATTTAATAGCCTACTGGCTCTAAGTAAAGGTCTTATGGGTCGTTGTCTGACTCACGGGTTCTCTTTGTGCCTTTCTGGAGCAAGGCCAACATTGTTATTTAGCATTAACATTACTTAGCATAGGAATGCTAAGAATGGGACATGAATGGGAACAGTTGATCTGGGTAATGCACTATAGAGTCAGTAAGAATCCAGCCATAACCTGCCATGCTTCGGCCTGTTGCTGTGATACGTCAGTATGGCCACACTGCAAAAATGCACTGGCTCGCACTTAAATTTTGAATAGTCTTCAAAATATTCTTGTTGACGTATAAAGACTAAATGTTCTAGCCCCATAGTATCTGGGTGACGTTGTCATCCAGTCAGTTCATGATTTCACTTGTGTTTGCGACATGGGTGGATTTCAGTGTTCCAGAGAACCCTTGGGACCTCAGTGCTGGTTATGCTGCTACAGATGAATTGCTGGAGCTGTATGCTGTCCTCTGGCACATCTACTGAATATGGATTGTTCATGTGTTGTTCATCTTTACAGATCTAACGACATGTTTCTGTTGTATTTGATTTACTGCAGAGATGATGCTAATACTGGAATAGGCTGTTTTTCAGGTAATGCCAGAAAATGTCATGGTGCTGCTTGTAGATGAACTGATTCTGCCATATCCATACATCTAGCCAACCAATCTACTTCAATGGCTACAGAAACAACTCACCCACCTTAGACTCACCAGAGCAGCTGAGACTCCCACATGTACGGTACTTTGAAGTGGCTGTTTGTATTAAAGGTAATGTAATAAAGCCTGGAAGTATGGACTGTGTATTACCTGGTCTGTCCAATTAGGATGGGTTCCCTCCTGAGTCTTGGTCCTCCCATAGTTTCTTCTTCACTCCCACCCAGGGAGTTTTTGACACTTTTGCCTCTGGCATGGCTCATTAGGGACCTGGTCCCATGCATTTGTGTACATCGCACTACAGAGGCCCCCTACAGGTGGCTACCCGTAGCGGCAGCAGTGGACACATGGACTGTTCTCTTTAAGGTTATTCACCTCATGTTAATGTTTACACCTCCCTCAGGTGGAGGCCCTTCACCTCATTAGGTTTTGACACCTGAGGGCAGCTCATTCTGTTTCTATCTATTTATACCCCGTTTTGTGTTGCGACTGTTGTCTGTCGTTATTATTGTGTTGTGGGCTTTCTGTAAGTTTGTGCACCTTTGTTTGGTTTTGTTTCACATTAAACTCTTCAGCCAGAGACCTGCGTATGTTTCCCTTTATGTTCAGTTTTGTTGCATGTTTTATGAGTGTAACTCTAACCCTTTGTGACTACTTGTATCGTAAAAAAAAGTGCTACGTAGGTAATTTCAATTCATTAATGTCACATTTGTCATTCGTCACATTTGTCATTCCAGTAGAACCTTTTACATTTAAGGCATTTAGAAGACACTCATTCAGAGCACTTACAAAAGATTATTATTATTATTTTTTAAAAAAACTCTTTTCATACATCTCTCACCATAAACATGAAAAAACATAAAAACGTGTTTGGCAGGCACAACAGCTTGTTCTACTACAAAAGTGCAGAACAACTGCTACTTTAAAATTAAACGCCACTGCTAGTTATGTTCTAAGATGCAAACTGTCAATCATAGTACAGCCACCTAAAAAAAACACTGACCATTGTTCACATTCTGTTGATCCATTGCTCTATGTAAAACTGTAGTACTAAATAATGTTTGGCTTTGTCATGATTGCACCAAAATGATTTTAGCGGACATTTGAGACTGAGTGATGAGTCCAGGAAATTTTTAAAATATTTATATTGAGTGTATTTGTTTTCAAATATAAAATATTGGCTATCATATGGTCTGCACAGAGAGTTGTATGAAGATTTTCTGCATACGATCATATAAGTATTTTTTACACTATAGTATATCTGCGGCTTTCTCTTTTGCATACATGACCTAAGGACAACAAATAGAGTTATCAGATAAATTGGTTTTGATCTATTTTATATGCTATATGCTATATTCTATTTTATATATTTTGTAGTTTTTCTCAGTTGCTTACATTTGTGGTATGTCAGGAAGTAGTATCTCTGCTATAAAATGCCTACTGAATAAAAATCCATTAACATTCTCCTTAAAATTAAATATTCAAATCAGAATGCCACATTGTATATTTGTTGTTGTGCTTGTTGTTACCATTTATTAGTTTGTGTTTATGTCTAACAATCCTACTTGGAGTCAGTTTTAGCTGGCAGGTGTTTGTGTTTAGTATTTTTCACCCAATACACACCCAAAGGTCACCAAAGCTTCCATTACTGTGAATCCAGTTGTGCCAGTGTGCTAAACAATGTGTAAACAGCTGATTTAAAAAGATTTAAAAATTCACTGATGGATAAATGAAGTACATCGTATACCGCAAAAAGGTTATTAAGGTAATGTAGGTTAAAATAATTCCATTATTCAATAAGCCCGTTCAAGGTTGTAAAAACCTTATATCCTTAGCCAAGCAAATTAAGTGTGGAATCAGCATTTTCTGCTTTTGTAAATAACTAGTTATGCACTTTTCTGTTTAGTCTGAACACTAATCTGTTTAGTCTGGATTAGACCTGCTCAGCAGTGACACAGGATATGAAGTGACACCCAAAACTGTCGCAGTGAAGACAGTTGATAAACTGATGCTGCAATATTCTTCCACCAACTCCATCTAATTCACTGGTTGCAGAAACAGCTCACCCACCCTAGACCCACTGGAGCAGCTGAGACCAAACTTTACTGTCTGAGATTCTGAACTGAACTGTCTACATAAACTATAGAGCACAACCTTTTTGAGTTGCCTAAGGAGAATGTTTTTTTTTTTTTCCCCCTTCCCCCCCCCCCCTCTTGGCCTTCCTAAGGTTTCTTCCTTAATCTGCAGAGGCGGATTTTCCTTGCCACTGTCACCACTGGCTTGTTCATTAGGTATCTGGACCCAGTTCTTTGTAAAGTTTTGTAAAAGTTGATTAAGGTTGTAAAAACCTGCTGGTGCAGCTGGTGTAACTGGTTCAAAAACAGTCAGAAACTAAGCAAGACCTTTTCCCAAAAGCCCTGCATTGTTAACATAATATTAAATGAGAGAGACTGATATTTTCCTGACCATTTAACCCATGATCTTCAGATGATTTTGGCTAACCCACCTAAGTCAGTAACCAAGTACACTCTTTCTGTTTCATATGATGGAATCTTCTGGAGAGGAATCACCTTACCATTAAATATTTCTGTTTGTGCAGTGTAAATCACTTCCCAGAGACGTACCACACTACAGAATGAATTTTGGTTAAACATAGACATGTCACACCCCTGCTTGTCAATCTGTCCATAATCCTCCACAACTCACAGCCACTACCAGTTCCCAATCACCCACCCACTGTACACCATATTTCACATTCTTACTTAAAGCTATACAGGTCCCACCTGTAGTGTTTTGCATTAGAGCCCTGCAGCTGTGGAAGCTCAAGCAACTTTCTGTCTATCCTGTTTACTCACTGGGTGTTTGGGAGTGTGATGTATTAGTTTATTTGTTAGCACAGTAATAAGTCTAATTGTTTGGATAAGACCTTAACTTTAATAATTAAAAGATAATCAAATTAAATATCTTTTGAATTATGTAATATGTAAGAAGTCATTTGGAAGAGATTTTATCATTCTGTCTTTATTGCATGAACATAATTGAAAAAAACTCAACCATGATTCTTAAAAAAAATAACTTCAGGTGTCTTTGCCTTTTATATCATTGGCATAAAAAACACTTTTACTGAAGTCATTTTAAACTTTTTAGATACTTCTTCCAAAACACTTTATAGTATGTTCTATCTTGAATGAAAATGAAAATTTCACGATAAACCCCAATGGCATATTTTAGTAGCATAAAACAAAATGCATACATTTGTGAATCAGCTACACACTATTGACCACACCAAAACTAACGCTAAAGAGCTTTTAACTACATTTCTATGTCAGTACTCATTCACCATCTGACATGTACAGTAAATGTAAATGTAACGTGTCTAACAAAGTGTAATGCATTTAAAGATTAAAAGATATAGAGAAATTCCACACATGCATGGATTCTTTATTTCTACATAAAAATTTGAAGTCCCTACTCTTCCCAGCTAACATTCATCTCACAGTGTAAGACATAAACACACATCAGTAAGCATTGTAACAGTGACACGAAGTAGTAGCAGCTACTGTGTGAGGCTGGTGTAGCTAAACAAGGTAAAAAGATGACTGTGAATGTGTGATGTAGGAATGTGATAAGGTGGACGGTATAGTAGAGGACCATGAGGAGTAGAAGAAAGGTCACAACCACATAGACTGCATGCAGTTACTGTAACTGGAAAAATCTCTTTAACCCCTGTTCAAGCATTAAAGGCAATTCCATGTGTGCAGCCCATCTGGTGCTATTTAACAATCATTTTATCCATTCAGTCATGTCCAACTTTTGGTGACTTTATCGGTTTCACTGTAGGATATATTGTGAGGGTAGTTACATGGCAGGTGTTTACACAGTTTTCCAGTTTTTAGACAGACAAGACCACATTAAAAAAAAAAAAAAAAAAAAAATATATATATATATATTTTTTTCCTTTTCAGAGTGGAATTTTTAATAAACCTGATGACCTTAGCACCCTATCAACATTGGGTAACAGTTTTTTCTTAAAATCCCACAATCTTCTGTCAACAAAACATTGCTTTTTGGTGAGATTCTCCTGTAGAGGTGTTCTCACATGAATAATCCGACAAACATCAAAAGGTACCATATAAACTTTGCCAAAGTGTTTCAGGGTGGAATGCACTGAAGTTTGCATCACCATTCTGGGATTGATGATCATTTTTGAGGGATTGTAGATTTCCTTTCTGTCTGGTTCCCTGTAAGTGTGTTCCATAATGTTGATGCCAGGTATATTTCTCCATTCTTGTCGACGGAAATGGTAACTGTTGTCAAACTTTGTCTTGGGGAAAATGTGATTCTCGACTCGAAATACGCCAACGTTTTTGTTATTGGTTTGAAGATCCTCCATCAATAATTGGAGATTATCCTGCTTATAAGGCATGATGATCTCATCAATGTCATTCAGAAGAACATATCTAGACCGATACATGTTTCTATAAATGCACTCATTGAGTGTTACTAACTGGCCATAATAGTGGAGGTCTCCCCCATGGACGGTGAAGTTCCATCCTCTAGATGGGTTAAGGAACTGATCGATAGGCCATGGAACAACCTCCAGTATTCCTTCTCTCTTGTACTGTTGTAAGAGTTTTTCTAGATCAGGACCACAGCTAGTGTTGTAGATCACTACATGTTGCACTCCCAGAAGCTTGTACATCTCCATGCTTTGCACAAATTGCAGAACATTATTGTAGTTCCCAAAAAGGTTGGAGATGCACACGGTGAAGTTGTACTTAAATGAATCTTCCTCGACTTTGTTCTTTATTGGTAGGAAATGTGCCTGATAAATGTCTGAGATGTCTGTACTGGTTGAAAGGGCTACTTGATTTGCATTTCCTGTGTCTAAACCTTGACACATCACATCTGAAGCCCCAAATGGGAAGCCAAAATTGTCTGAGTGTATCTGAATTTCAGCCCTAGCAAACTGGCAGTCACAAGCAGTATTGCAATAGATGCAAAGGTGAGGCTGCAGACTGTCCCATTTGAAGATGCTGATGATTCGAATGTCCTTATTTATCCTGTGGTCAATGAATGCAGATACCATAAAATGTTCTGAATTTTGAATGGGAGTTATGGAACTCAGAGATACTATGGTTTTGTTGATTTTAAAACTACTCAACATATCTGGCAGTGTTTCTGTGTATTTTTCACTAGATTTTGGAAACATGAAATATTGTATAACCACAAAAAGTACAAATAAAGTAAGCAGCTTTGCTTTGTTCCTCTTACGACAATCTTCAATCTGACCCCTGCAGATTGAAACAAAATATTATTGTAATTCCATTAGCACAAGCAACCTGTTTATTTTCTGAAATCAAAAAGCACTAAAAGCTGTGCTCATGCATGTTGATTTTATATTAAAATATGCAATTTCAAATGTTTTCCTGTTGGAGACCAAGGACAAATGTAATCTACAGACTACTGATTACATCAGCTTGCTAAAACCAAAACGCAAACCTACTTTTAGCTCTACAGACATTAAATTCATGCACAATGTAAGTGCAACGTGAGGACAATGTAAGTCCTCGTTAATTTTCAGTTTCTGACCACAGGAAATATGGATATTCTTCAGTAATAGTAATAGAGCAACATTGACACATATGCTGAGAGACCAGCAAGACTGTGCCTGACATATTCAAACTACCCTGTGCTTAGCCATTTAAAAGACAGTGTCACTGTGAGTGATGGTGGTCTTACACACTATCATAGTGGGTCTATACCCAGAAACAGACCAGTGATGAACAGAATAGAGTACAGACGAACAAAAAAGGCATGTGACCAGACACGCTACAGTCTGAAACATCTATAACACGCACTTATAAACAGGTTTGCCAAATATAGTGGGTGTTACTAATAAAGCTGCTTATAAATGTATATTTAATTAAAATGTCAAACACTTATGAAGAATGTAGCACTCATCACAGTCCGGTAAATAATGATGTAGACTTTAGACTTTACACTCCGGTTCCTTTTGAACCAAGCCTTTTGAACACACATGAACACATGCACTTATACTTCTAAAGGACCTTAATGTTTTGCTATTCAGTTGTTCCTCCTCTGCACACGAGATTATAGTAAACGCATATAAATAAATAAATAAATAATAAAATATAATATACATAATATAAATATAAATAATAAATAAAGCTTGTAGCCAAGATAAAAAAAAGTTTAAAATTTGTATACTTAATTAAAATACAGAACATTGACTTATAAAACCAGACTTATAAAGAGATCAAAGCTGTTTTCAGTACCTTTTGATGAATGCCATTTTATGGAAAGGTATAATCACGTCGGTCCGATTGGGTAGCTAGGAATATAGTTTGAGTTTGTTTAATTAGTTTCAGTAATGACCTGTGTTGTAAAAAAAAAAATAGGCAATTCCTCCATTTGCTACTTGTATCTTTTAAATTGTGCAAGTTAGACTATTTTACTCACATATTTGAACGTATTGTTGAACTTCAACGTAAGTTGAACTTTAAAAACCGTAAAGCGACGTCACGGTGTCAGCAACAAAAGAAAAAAAAGAACAAAACAACAAAAGAACTCACCAGAAAAAAACACATATACTGCGATAACCTGCCTGCGATCGTGTGTAAGCGAAGTGAGAGATTTTCCGGAGTGCTGCGCAAATGATGTATTGCACTTGTGCGCACAAGTATTGTCAAATCGGGTTGTCTCTGTTCAGCTGGCTACAACAAGGGCTGTCAAATGTAATACTGTAGCATCTGCAAAAAACTGAAATCGAACCGATTTTTGTTTCAAGAAAGACCTTTATTCCGAGGATATTTTAGTCAACGTCGCTTACAGAAACAGGAACTGAAAATGGAGAAGGGTACTTGAGGAAATGGGTGAATCGTCTTCACAAAAAGTAAAACTTAAACGAACACGATTCTAATGAAACACACAATTTATAACGATCGACATTAAAATAAAATAAAATAGCAATCCTGGTACTTTCCTCCCATGTACTCTGTCAACTTTTACGCCAGTCTGAATCAAATCAAATGTATTTATTTATATAGCGCCTTTTACAACGGCGTTGTCGCAAAACAACTTACATATGTCTGAATACAAGACCCCCTGCGACCAAGCTAAGGTTGTCAGTGCCACTGAAAAATCCTTGATAGCAAACAAGACGGGGGCATCCTCCTCTGGCCGACACCGAGCCAGAGCACTACAATAACAATATTACGAACAGTTAAGAACAAAATAAGTAATGAAAGTCTATTCATTACTTATGTGTTTATAAATAGGTTACTGATATCTAGTAGAAGTGTAAAATTGTTAAGTCTTAGTTTCCCTGTGATTCCTTTATGTATCAGATGCAGTCCACAACAGGTCCTAGCTTGTATCTTTACTTTGGCCATCATGGTGGTCACCAATGGGCAACTAAACATAAGCTCCATGAGTGTCTTAAGATTGTGGCTGAATATCAGTGTGAAGAGTGAATATGGTGAAGCAACATGTTAGCAGGACCAGGGATAGGCGGTGGTTTCAGTTGCACCTTCAGGTGCTTGTTGGTGAGGATGGTGAGATGGTTGAAATGTTGCATGAGGCTCAGTGGTTAGAACAGTCTGAATCTTCTAGACATGCAGCTGGTTGCATTTATGGAAGCAGCATACAGCAGATTTTTCTACTAGCCACTCTGTTGTTGTGGCTGCACTGTGGTTCAGGACTGCATATGCCTCAGTACACTGTGGTCATGAAGGGACGGCAGTTCCAGGCATAAGTGGTTGGAAAGGAGCCCAGGACACTCATGGTGACTTTCTCCACTGGCACACTGGACAGAATAAGTGTAATGTGATTCCTGTAGTGGGTCTTTCTTCACCATGCAGTTTGTGGTTGTGCATGTACAGTTCTCTGTCCAGTAGAATATTACCTCTGCTGCTGCAGAGGCTCATGTGAGCTAAAGCCATCTGTGTTCAGATCTTTCCTTCTGAGTACCATTATCAAACCTTAATGTTATGCCTCTGCTGAGAACAGTCAATAAGACCACAGTAGAATGTCACCTGAAGATGTTTTGTTATGCCTTTTTAATGTGGTGTATAGACACTGTAGTGTCTGTTTATTGATGGTAGTGGAGTTTATCTCCCCTTTCAAACATTTTGAAATGTGTAGACCCAAGATGGGTTGACCTGCTGTATTTCCTTACCATTGATGAACAAAATCGTTTTCCATTTAAACTTTTTTGTTTTTATGATGTTCAAAACCAAGTCATTCACCTCCCCATATACAGTCAGTTTATGATTGTTAACTGAGCAGAGACTCTACTCCCAGATCTCACCATCTGTGATCAGAGAACTACCAACTTCACCTTTTTCAGTTCTTAGTTTACAGCTCATGTTGTTTCCCTGCTTGTGTTTCTATTATGTCCGATTTCTGTGGTGTGTAATTTCATTAAATTCCTCTTTGAGTACTAACATGCCCCAGACTCTGGTTCTTTTGTTCTTATCAATTTTCAACTTTTCTTTTAAAATGTAACGTCAAGCACAGACATGTATGTCCAATAGTCATTTTTCTAGGTGTATTAACTGTAGACAGTTAATGGAAACAGTGGGGATAGTTAACATATGGTATGTATTGTTCTAAGGTGGATTTGCTATGTCATGCTACGCTTTCTTGCAACACAGAACTATGCAAAATACCAACCAATATAATTGTATACATACTTCATGCTGGTATATGTCATTATAACAAAATGGTAGTAATCTTGGTAGGGTAACATGTTGTACAAAGTGCTATACAGATTAACTGAATTGCACATTACGTTCTATGAATATTCAGTTCTCTGGTGCAAATGTTGCTGGTTATATATCCCCAGGCGAGCCCACTTCTGTTGTCGTAAACATTTCTGTGAGTAAAGCTTGGATAGTGGGAGTCATTCCTGCAAGTCTAGAAGCAATGGTGGACTCTCATGGTTTTGGGGACATAAGGAATAATATACAGAGCATCATACATTGTGCCACCTGAATAAATTGTGTGTCATACATTCTGGTTAGTGTGTTTGCTTTGATGTTCCTTCTACCTGGGCTCTAGGAGACCTTGAAATAAAGTAGTGAAGAGAGAGGAAAAAAAATAAATAAAATAAATAAATAAAATAAAACAGCTCTCTGGGGCCTCCACCTCTCACACACTTCACTTCTAGATGCTCCCAATAGATAGACACATGGAAAATAGACACGTTTGAAAACCTGACTGAATTACTGAATGTAATCCTCCATGGTTTGGGTTTAGGCCACAGAAAGGTAATGTACAAAATAGCAAGGAGGTGGTGCTGGATAGAAGGTTTGCACCACAATCCCCAGACATAAGAAGGGAGGTGAATGGCTTTCACTAGAGATCTCCAGGAGGTTTGCCTAGCGAGGAAACATATCTCTGACTAGGAGGCAGATGATGGACTCTTAGTGGTAGTTAATGCAGACAGGAGCTTGAGGCAGGATGTCTGGCAGTATATGTGCCAGATGGAGTCCATCCATGGGTTAGATGTCAAATTCATGGAAGCCCCATGACCACCTTGTGTTCCAAGGTATTACAACACAACAAAAGTATGGATTTGTGGTGGAAGAATGACAAAAAATGGCTCAGTGATGTGATTAACAACCCCCATGCAATCTAATGCACATATAATGTATAATCTTTGGAATTTTACTACTATTACTACTACTTATTATAATGTTATAACAAATTAATAGAATGTTTTAACTGCCCTTCAAGAAAAAATAGATAAACATCATTAATGATAATGTCAGTATTGTAATCAGCTGGTAGTTCTGTGGAGATAAAAATTTCTACCATTCTACAAATGTGTCAGTATATATGTGTTGTAGGCTTAATTCAACCAAACTTGACAACACCAGTGAAAAGCCTGAGATGTGATGGTCTCCAGCGTGGTTAACCTGTTGTTATTTAAAGTATGGTTAATGAGAGGAGGAAGGTCAGCTAGGCCTCATCCCTATTGTCTTGGCATATGTAATGCGCATCTTAACATGTGTATAATTGAATTACATTGATTCAAATATTTAAATATAGGTTTATGGTCATCACACAATTCTTCAATAAACTATTTTTCGACTGCACATATACAGTGGTCTCTTGAGAATTGTAATTCAAGGAAATAAGAACATCCAGTTTATGATCTACAGTATTAATCTGCTATAGACCTTCAGACAGGGACATGGAAAATGGTAAATAATAAAAAATATGACAATAAAGGTAAACAAAACTGCAAACTGAAAAACCTTCACTGGAGTGTACATTCTGGTCAGTTTAAATTAGTATAAAGATGTATAAAAAGCCTGTTTTATGTTGTATTAAACATACAATATTATTTGCATGTCCCTTTGAATGTAGTCCATCTTGTCCATCAAAATTAGAATAGTAATGAATAATCTTCATTGACTGCAGCTGAAAGTAAAGATGTTCCACTGTCTTACATTGTTTAACTTTTCATAATTTAATTTGATTTTTGTGGCAATTAAAATGCACATACTAGTTATTGTACCTGGTATTCAGAGTATACCTACAGTATATAGTGTATTAGTATATTCAAATATGAAATCCAAAACACAATGTGATGCTGAATAAGTTAGTATTTACAACAAAACAAGTATTTACAAAGCTTACACTCAAGAAGGAGAAGAAGAAGAAGAAAAAGAGGAAATTCGAATTCGGGATAATAGGCTCCATTTACAGTACAAATATTCAATGATATCACATAGGCAGAACAGAAAAAAAAACAACAGGCACATCATTATGGTGTCATAATCATCATATATAACCTGCACATACATAAGCTTGTCCCTGTGTTTACCTTCAAATGCACTGTTCACATATGAAAACATGAGAAAAGAACAGGTATTAAGAGGTAGCCAACACATGTGATTTACTTTTGTAGCACATCAGTGCAGGGGTGCTAGCTAACACAGTGCACACAGTCATACTGGAAAAAGGTGTTTCACTCAAAGTACAAAATTAAGTTAATTAAGCTCTCGCAATGAGAGAGGCATTACTTCAGTTTACTTACAGTCGCATTGTTGTGGTTAATGTGGTTGATTTGACATGCAAATCAACAATGGTTGGTGTTTAGTCTACAATAACACAAATGAACCAGCAGAGCTAATTGAGTAGTTCATCAATACAGTGCCATATCTGTTACTGCTAGTGATGAGATGTGTTCAAATTAACTTGACATTCCCTGACATGACAATGTCATCGTACCCTTATGAACTTGAAAGAAAGTTTTGTCACAAAACCTATGTGCATCACTGAAGGAATCACAAATGTACTACCAGTTTACCACTTCCAAAATGCTTTCTGTAAAAGTCACAAAACAAAACATGGTTAAGATTACAGAGGGCCTGGTGTGTTATAGTATCCTTCCAGTGCATTGCTTATGCTGCCACACCCTTGTGAAAACAATTTGGAATATACCACAGTTTACATAAGGAGCAGTAGTAATTTCTACAAAAACAGACTGCTCTACTACCTTAAGGAGAAATTGGAGAAAATAATTTAAAGTTCACTTATAGTTTTAGGGTATTCATAGTTTTTTCCAATTCATAGTTAATATATCGAAGAGTTGCCAATTAGGTGCATGCTAGGAAACTTGAACTGTTCTATAGTCATCTCACCTGACCAGAATATTCCATACCTTTTATAGCTTTCTTAATTCACAGAAAACTCACATAAAGTCAAAATAATGATAACATTCATAATAATACAAATATAATAATTTTGGCACTTGTTCACATGAAAACATAAATAAGACAGCATTATTATATACACAATTTTGACATCTTTCACACAGAGCAATACCCATGTAAAAAATTTTTTATGGGTGATGAGTTCTTTCAATTACTTCTACTACACTCCCCCCCCCCCTCCCAAAAAAAAGCACTGCACTTTCAGGCAGAATTCATTGCACAACTGACATCATCCTTTCATTTGCTGAAGGTGAGAGGATCCTTAAAATACAAGACTGGGCTAGTAGAACCCAAAGCAGTTTGAATGGCCAACCGTGACACTGTATTAGAACTGGAGGGAATCAACATTCCATTCCAAAGTGAGATTGAATTTCTCCCAGGTGTGTCTATGGAACTCATAAATGGTGGAACCGATACTATATAGAAGGTAATACTTGTATATGTTACAGGCATAAACCATTTTTAGATAGCTTCATTGTCGATAGTTTCAGAGAATTCATAGATTAGCCATAAACAAATTATTTTACAAACCAGTACAAACTGTTGCAGCTGCTACAGTTTCCTTCTTGTGAGCAATATATTAACTGGACATGTTCCTGTCCACAGCCTACTGTGAATGGGATCAAGGTTTTGGTGTTATTAACATCCTCTTTGTATCCTCTGTTCTTCTTCGGCGCGTTTTCCATAATTTCCCAAAATTCCATAGAACCCATCACTTGTTTAAGACAAAGCAAAAGCCCATGAATACTGAACCCTGATCAACAGGGTTGTAAATGTAACACCACAGAGCCACATGTTTTGAACTTTGTTCCTGAAGACTGGCCCATTTTCTGTCCCTCTGTATGTGGCAGCTATTCAAAAGACATCAAGTTGGCTGGTATCTGCAAAATATAAGGTTGTGGTTACAAAGAAATGTACAGATTACAATTTTTACACACATGGGGAAAAAAAGGTTTAGGCATTCTACAGACACCTCTTACTTTAGCTCTTTCTCACATTAATAATAATTTCAGTTAATAATGTGTTTATTCTTAGTCTTGGGGATTTCTACAACTATAAGCATACTTGCTTCTGAACTCACCTGTGGTCTTATACACCTGCAGGCCTCAGCCAGGTGCTTATGCCAGATGATGGCAGAGAAGCGAGATCCAGTCTGGAACTTGTAAACATTACCTGGAAACAAAGACATTGTATATCATATATGTCTGAGGTGGACAGCTATGGAGCTAGCTAGCTAGTTAAATAAACAAACACACAAACACACATACAAACAAACAAACAACTAAAATTCACTGCAGTTAATACAAATAAAAAGAAACATTCTAAAGCATTGTCAACAATTTTCAAATTGAAATGTTTCTTTCAGTGGAATGAATTTGGCAGGTTATTCAAATTATTTTGACATTTACAGTCCATGAAACAAATGAACAAAAAAACCTGTATAGCCAGCATTACCTTTATCCGGGTCATTGAGCTGGAAAATGTTTGGGTGTTCAGGATCATCGGGTAACACCACAATCCACCCGGTTAGTGATATCTTCTTGCATGGCCTGGATTTGTACTAAAAGACATGAGGACCAAGGCTATTAAAAATAGAAAATAATAATAAAAAAAAAAAAAACTATTTAAATAAAAAACCTATTTAAAACTGCAGCATTTACTTGTAAGATGGCGCAGTGACCATATCTCAAGAAAGATAACAGATAAGATGTCCCAGACCCTTAGAACTAAGCCTATCAAAAAGCAACAGTGAAAGAAAAGCCGAATCATCTGCAGTCTTATTTGACCTGATGGCGTTTAAAGTACGGCATCACTGCAGCTGGCTGGGTCCACATGTAAGTAGCATGTCCAAGACTGCAAAGGAAGGAAAACACCTGATACTGGACAGAACCTGAGCTCTGTTCTACTGAGCTGCCTCCTCTCAGGATGCAGGACAGGGTGCTTGTGTGAAACAGCCATAATACAGACAAGATACAAATCACAGTAAAACAAAGAAAATAAATATATGAAATGGGTTCCATGTAAACTATAATGCCAGAGCATAACATATGAAGGGGAGAAGATCATGAGGAGGGGATAAGACTGTTACTGTGATTTAAGTGAAGACCAGAGAATATTTGACATTTTCAGAATTTAGCTTCTGCTCTTATCCAGAACAACCCTTGTACAATTACCAGAATGATCAGAATTCTTGCTCCATGAAAACCAAAATTGATGACCTCAGGGTTGTTAGCTTGTTGCTCTACCTGCTCTACCAGGTGAGCTGGAGACGGCACACTAGAAGCGCAATCTTTAATAATTATTTCCATATCATATATCACTCCATTTATCCACCACAGATTCACCACAGATTCACATTTATCCACATACAGATTCAAGAGTTTCCTCTATAGCAGGTGTAACTTGTATGTGATGGTATGGGTGTATGTAAAGTATTTGAACCTACAGATCAACTCCCACACTGGTCCTGTCCTGAAACAATAACACAGCAGCGATGGCTTACAAAGGATCCATCACTCACATGTCTCCTTTCGTTTGCTCGCAAAGCTTTGGAGCCAAAATAGATGAGGGTGGAGCCAGAAAGGACAATCCAGTAACGTTTCCAGGATGCCAACTAGGACAAAACAACAACAAAGAAAGTTCCCTGAAGTAGAAAAAACGCTGAGCTCTAGGAGACTGGCCACGGCTGAGTGACATTGAGATGATAGGCGTAGTATTTCACTGGATGTTTTACTCCAACATTCATTTTACAGTTCTCTAGTGTATATGCATATATACAATATACTGCAATTAGGACAATGACTGGTGTTTGAGAGCACACTCACTGTAGGTTTCTTGCCCTCTTTCATGACCGTCTTCCTCCGCAGGGGTCCTTCAATGGTTATACTGCTTATTGAGCTGCACTCGTAACTAGATGCTGCTCCAGATGCACTAAAGCCAAAGAAAGAAGGAAACAAATAATTCTTCATTGTAATGAAAGGTAAAGCATTAGATCCAAATGACAACACACATGAATGGTTAAAAATGGATGAAAAAACACAGCAATACATCCTCAGTTTTTTTTGGATCATAAAACAGCTGCATCATTTTAAGAACATTTAAATGTAATTGTGAATTTAACCTAGTAAAATACCAACTGTGCTTAGTGTGAAAGTAAAGTCCTAATAATCCACATGAACCCATACACATACACACATGGTGAGGAACAATATCCAGGGTGCAGCAGGAAAGGTGTGTGTACCTGTATATGTAGGTGTGTGTGTGTACCTGTACATGTAGGTAGGTGTGTGTACCTGTACGTGTACATGTAGGTGTGTGTGTGTACCTGTACATGTAGGTTCTGCTTCTGGGGGAAGTGCGTACTGGAACCCTCCAGTTTGGCCCCAGAGTAGCGTACATACGACCCCTGAAGTCCCACAAATGAAATGACTCTCTTCAGATATTTTTAACATGCACTCCGGTTATAAGTCGGCATATTAGACTTTGACAATCATTTGATTGTCATTTTAAACACTGACCATTATAATTTAAATAAGCAAACCAGCATTTTTTACCTTTCAACGGTAGATGACAGCTCATCACTGAAGGAGCTTTCTCGGCTGCCTGCAAGGCAAAGCGAAAACCGACAAATGAAAACAACAACAGAGATGTGATCATCATAACTCACACAATCTGTAAAGTGCAAAACAATGGTGTGTCACATACAGCAGATTTATTTCAATCTGTACATTACTGGGATAAACACTGCTGTATACACACACAATACAGTTACAGAACAACACAGCAGTTAACATCCATGCCACACATTTTCCAGATTTGTTTAAAGAATAACAGAAAGCACTTTATTCCATGATTATTATATTTGAAGCCTGCAATATCCCATCTTAAATATTTTTACTGTTAAAAAGCACTCGATTCAACTCATTAGTTACTGACCAAGTTTAGTAGGTGTACTAGTTAAATGCACTCTGCTCGGAAAGGAATCCAGCAGAGTACCAATCCAGCCGAGTACCTATCCAGCAGAGTACCAATCCAGCCGAGTACCAATCCAGGCACAAAAATAATGAATTAAGAAAACGCAAATAATTACTTTTTTGCTAATAAATAAACTGTTTAAATAACTTGATATCAATGATAATAAATACTCAAATGTCTGGTCACTGCCCACATTGCTGGTTTTGTACTAGCCAGATAACTTTCACATTCCGAGGTATGAGCAGGGGAAATGTACAGGAATGACTGACCTAAAGAAATGCCATTGGTGAAGACCGAGTCATGTGTGTGGTTTCTGACAGGACTGTGAGACTCTAAGAAGCTGTCGTCCAGTAGGTGACGAGCCTTCTCCTTAGCAGAGAAAGTAGCACTCTTACTCTCCACCACTCCGAACTGGCACATCATACTAAACAGAGAACAAAGAAAGAAATACCGGAAAAAGGAGGGAGGGTGTAATAAAGGAGGGACAAAGAGAGAGTGAAAAATGATGACACAAGCACAAAATTCTGACTAGTTCATGTAGTTAGAGTTCTTAACTCATACTGAAGGGGGCGCATGATACAAACTTATTGCCCAGACTGTGGCTCTTCCTGTGCCGGGCTGGAGGGGGAGTGGGCAGGTGGGCAACTGAAGTATCAGGACATGTTGGCCTCCGGTTATACCTCACAGAGAATGACTCTTCAGAGGGTCCTGATACATACACACACACACACACACACACACACACACACACACACACAGCACACAGACACACACACACACAGCACACAGACACAAACACACACACAACGTTGTAATTGTCAGTTTCATCATCTGTATAATATTTTTTCCCATAAATAATGTGTCAGCACAGATGTGATAGAAAAAGCCTATGCTAATGTTTCAGGCTTTTCCATTTCCCTTCAAGCAGTACTTCATGTTTTCTCCACTGTTAATCCCATTTGTGTGGATACAGGCCTCATTCTTGGCACCACTCCTTTTGCTCCTAATCTAAACAAACAAAGCTAAAAATGTGCACTTCTTCCCATTAATGCCACATGTGTCCAATTAGAAGAATCAACATAATGGTGTCTCTTAAGTACTGTAATACCAGAACAACAGTGAAGACATCTACTGCATGTTCCCTGCAAGTCAGTTTGAGGCTATTTTCCATTTCACAGTAAAAAACCAGAGGTATTTGTGGCTGTGCAGCAAAATAGCTGCTTGCTGACAATGAAGAGGCCTGAAGGTCTTAAGCTCCCCCGCTGGCTTTAACAGGCGGGATGTGGAACCTCGTGGGGGACATACTGAAGCAGTCTAAATGGAAACAGACCTCCCAACCCATTTAGCTTATGGAAGCATCTTCCAGTTCCGACCAGTGACTCCATTGTTGGAGCCTCTACAAAGACGGAAAGCACACGGGCCAGGAAAAGATGCTACTGGCTTTTAAGGGTGAACTGGGAGAGTGGGAAACACTTCTGTACCAGTTCCAGCTGAGATACTTTTAATAAAAATTTTTGGTAATGATTAATGTCAAGGATGCCAGCGCCCAAGAGTTGTTTTCAATCAAGTCACGTTTTAAAGGCGTGGCGCTTACTGTCAGGTTGTGGAAAACCAGAGCTTGGCTGAAGCCAACGCGTGTGTGATATTAGCAGACACTGCAGCATGGACCTCAAGGCTTCAAGTGATTCAATGGTAATGCTTTATGGAGATTTTCATTCTCTTTTCATCCAAAATTTCTGATTTTTTCTAAATGTATCCTTTGGAATATATTCAGCTTCACACAAGTATAACCTTGATACATATCTCCCTATTTCAGTATCCATCAAGAACTTTGCATTGTAAAGCATTGTGTCTTGTTCCTAGGATACAAGTGCCAGTTGCTAGGTTTCTCAAACTGAGAAACATGAGAACATGAGTTCTCAGAAACGCCTTAGAAATGCACTACAAGATGAAAATTCATGGGTTCTAACATGGAGGACTTGAATAATATGTAACTGATTTATAGATGCTTATAACCATCCCATAATGACCACTCTGTTTAAAACATGCTTCAATATTAGGCATGGTGGTCTTTGCACAGCAACAACAACAATAATAACAAGAACAATGGATGGATGGAATCCCTCCACAGAGGAGTGTCACTGGCCGAATCTGTTTCATGTTGTTGGTTGTTTATGTTTTGGTTGCTCTACAAGTATCATAGTATACCGTTTGGCTGAAGTATACATATCTTATTGTTTTTTTTTATTTTTAATTATCAGTACTTTGCAATTCTATGTTTATTTTCCTGGGTGTTTATTTTTCACCCAGTTTGCATGCTGGTAATGTCCAGTATTGACATCATAAACAATCTGCCATTGTATTCGTCACCTTCATGGAAGAATCAGGCAGATCCGATCAAATTTACCAGCAATGCAATGGTTTAGACAAAGAAACAAAGAGAGTAGGTACTGTGATCAACAGAACAAATAGAAAAACTAACCAGGATGTGGTGACACAGCATAAACACACACACACACACGCGCACGCGCACACACACGCACACGCGCACACACACGCACACGCGCACAAACGCACGCGCACACACGCACGCGCACAGTCCAGTTGATGATCCCATTTTAAATAATCTTAGATAATTTCTGTAATATTAAAAAAAATATTATTATTCTGTTAATTGGAGGTTTGGCTCAAAGTAACTGTAAGTTTATTCCCAACTGTGCCTTACTCTACTGTTGAAGAACTTCATTCTCTGTAGGAGCTTTATATGAGGTCGTGACCCTTGTCTCGTATCTTCACCATTTTATTCAGAGAGGACCAAGGGAGTCCAAGTATAAACAGTTGGAATTTGGAAGAGTGAGGAATATTTTATTAGAAATAACATGTCTAATGTTATCAAACTAGCTCTTTACTAATTTATTAGCTAAACTTATTAACTATTACCACTTCAGGTTTTCTATGAGTATTTTTCAATAAACAATAAACAGTTTTTTAAATTATTATTTCCTAGTGATAAACATGAAGGTGAAATGAATAACAAGATGCAGGTGATTGGTCATGGTGACCACGTGTACTGTGGAAAATAGAAACTTTCTATGTAGTAGCACATTTGTATAATAAGTTTAATAACTTTATTATAACTTATTATATCCTGAGATCTATAGCATTTCAGGACAATTTTTGCCAAAAGTAAAATGTATGAAAAGCAGTTTATTAAAATAAAGTTAAATATGATTGGTTTAAATAGAAAATAGAAAAGTTATTTAAAAGCAAAAAAAATTAATAAGGCAAAAGAAAACTGAAAAAATCATCCTTCATGGAGATAAAAGTGTAACTGTAGCAAGAAAGACAAAGTACACAGTTAAGAAACTTCAAAAGTAAGCAAGGCAAAAATACCATTGAGGAAAGCAGTTTAATTAAAGGCCAGTTTAATTAATTCCAGACGTAATGATACAAATACATGCAGACCTTTTCCTCTGTCAGTTGCTGTGAGGAAAACTCTGACCTTCTGACCTTGGCTATGTTATGAAGTTGTTCTTGAGACATAGCTCATATAGCATTTAATGCTTAGGTCACAGACAAATGTAATACTTGTTTATTTATTTATTTTTTTATTTTATTTTATTGTTTTTTTATTTTTAGTGTTGGGTTTTAATTTATTATATATTTATATTTTTTATATTTATTATATTATATATTTAATTTATTATATTTATTTATATTTGTATATTGCTAAAACCAATGAATGTAGTGTAAAGGGTATTTTATGGTTTTTCAACATAAAATAATATCTTGCCTGTCACCCTGGAAAAATTATGGAACCTACTCAGTCATGATCAGAAACTGGAGAAGTGAGCCTCACATATACCAAGGGTAATTGAGCTTGAGAACCCTTTATAAAACATCTACTTGGTGTCCTGGATGTAGGTTACCAGTGATGTCAGCATCCAGCTCCAGAATAACTGCACAGCACTTGTGAAAAACATACAGTATACTTGGACACTTGTAAGTAGACCTCCCCATAAGTGTTGCTATATAGACCGACTGCAGGTGTTATAACCATAAAGCCTTCAGCATGTCTATATTTCCAGTTCTAACATCTGAAAAATATTGTGATGATGTCCTTAACTTCTGTGTTTGAGAGTTTAAGTCAATGTTTGGTCTAGCATAACTCCAGCACAGATTCAGAAAAGCGTTTCTTAAGGGAACAGGACCACACAATCTTGAGCTTGTTTTTAAATGAATTTGTATGTATAAATGTATTTATGTATAAAATGAAAACACAAGATGTACAAAGAAACAGGACATTGGTCCTTCATCAGACAGAGGTCCTTCATCAACTGTGCAAGCAAAGTGCAATATATAAACAAACAAAAAAAAATATATAAACAAACAAAAAAAAGAAGAAGAAAAGAAAAGAAAACCTCATCATCACAAACACATGACTATAACGACCCAAACAAGAAAACCAAGCCTGGCTTAAACTGATCTGAAGGACATGGAGCTGAGGCAACTCAACCAAGCAGGTGGTTCCGGTCCTTCAGTCTCAGCAGTATTATCTTCCTATGGAGGAAATGAACAGGCATTCCCCAGCAGAACAGCGTTAGCTAACGACGGAAATGTCTGAGGATTCCCCTACTTGAAAAAACAACAACAACAAAACCTCCCACACACCTAATCTGCTGCTGTACCCTGAGGGTGTTCAGGTCACATGAATCTCTATTAAAGAATTAAATATTCCATTAACCTTCCAGCAAACATCTGCAAAAGCCCTCAACTCACAATGACTTCCAGACATTCGACAATCCCTAGGTAGAAAAGTAGAGTTACTTTTATGGAATAGGTGCTAAACCCTTTCTACAGTGGAGCATAAAGCAGTCATGATGTGGCACACCCCTTTCAAATGGAAAACTGACTTCAAGAGAAATAAAATCAATACCTCCAAGGTCTTCTTTGGAAGATACCAGACGAGGTGAGCTGTTGCCTGGTTCAATTCTCAGAGACAGCCTGAGAGACAGAGAAAGGATATAAACAGAGAAATGAGCTTAACAAAAATTTTGCTATATTGCTGAAGTTCAGGTTAGATTATGTTAAGGTGGATTTTTACATGCGACTTCATGCTTGTGTTTGAATAGGTTTGCATGCATGGCTTTTGTTAAGCCACATGCTAGTCAGTGAGCTGAAAACCTACAACACCATAGTTGACACAAAGGTTACATATCCTGATCCTTAATATTTTGTTTGATGCTGGAATGAGAAGAATATAGTTTCATCAACAGTGTGTTGTATTTATCAGACTGCTTCTGTCCTCTGTACAATTAATTCAGAAGGCCACAATAATATCAGCACCAGAACAGTCTAACTGTTGTTATTGATGTAAAGGATACAAACTATACTGCAGGACTAAAACCCATCATAAAATCACTTTTATCTTACAGGTAAACATTTTTTAAGAAAACAGCAAACAAACAAAAAACAGGCTAAGTGAAAAATACTATTTTTAATCTTATCATTGGTGAGTAAGATTGAGAGTTATGGGCCTGAGTAGCACATCCCTGTGTGTGAGGTTATGGAGGAGTTATGGGCCTGAGGAGCACATCCCTGTGTGTGAGGCTAAGGAGGAGTGCAGGTTTTGTAACCAGAGAGGAGGTTGGACGCTGATGTCATCCCCTAAACACTACAACACCACCAGCCCCATGTGCACCAGTGCCCGCACGCTGCCAACTCCACCTCCTCCATTCCACTCCAGAGACACAAGCTTTGCATGGAAGTCCAGTCCCAGGCAAGCAGCAGACGCCTCTGGCCCCCGCAGAGCAAGAGAAAGGGGGCATTGTAAAACGAGAAGCAGGCTTCCGTTACAACGGATAAACCTGATGGTTTGATACAGGCCGATGGCTCGATATTTGTTTGACTAGCCACCGCATTTGGATCTAGCTACAGCCTTTAGCTCTTTGTGCTCCGTGGAATGAAAAATAGAAGTCCCGGTAGTTTAGATGAGGTGACTGATCCACGCCAAAAACATAAGTTTGAAAATAAGAGTGTTCTTACTGGAACATTAGTCCAGTGCAATACAAGTTTGTTTCATACTGCAATACAGGCACTGTATACATTTACATTTACATTTAC
>JAOYMR010000015.1:6334421-6349239 GCA_025802075.1 Tenebrosternarchus preto
ACATACGCAAAGATTATTCCAGATTTACTTCAGAAGCATACTTTTACCTTGTGTACTCCACCACATTTATAAATATCTCTGCTATATATATATATCAACATAAACTATATATATATAGTTAATGTTTATTACTATATTATATAGTAGTCAAATTTTCAGGGGAGAACACAAAGTTTCCAGAGAAACAGGATGTTCAGGCAGGGATTCTTCATCAGCCTCTTCATGAATTTTAGGGAGAAGACAGAAATGGCTAAGCATGGATGATCTACAATAAAATTCCTTGCAGAATAGGGGAGGTGTTATGCTGAAATAGCCTGACAGTCCGCTGGAGGACTGTAACTGTGGAGTAATGTCAGAGATGTTCTGCTTATAAAAGCTGGCATCAGATTGCCGTTGACCGCTTCCTTTTATAAAGGTGCCCTTTCCAAATGAGAACAGTTCCAACTTCATCTTAAATACATGGCATTTTTTTTTGTATTCCTATTTTTGTAGACGTTTTTGAGTTGGTCTGTTGAAATGTATGTAACCAATTGCTCGTTCACAGGTATTAATAAACAATATCCAGTGCTTGAAAGAAGGTATCCTGGATAACGTGGCAGAGTTGTGTTTAGATATGTCAATGTGTCAGCGAGTGTGTAGATCTGTCAATAAAAGGGTGGAAAGGTTCCCTTTAAGGTTATGTGTGTTGCACAAACATGTCATAAGTTTTACCTTTAAGGGTTTTCTTAAAGTAAATCACCATACCCCTTACATTTACTTTTTTGTTCAGTTTCATTACTGTCATAGCAACAACTGGCAATGCAAAAAAATATGTTATTAATGCAAAGTATGAAAAATGTTAACTACTGTCAGGAGTAACTCCTTAGGAGTGAATCCCAGAGTCAAGATATTACTTACATATTGGTGGAGTGTGCACAGATCTCAAACTGACACTGTTACCAATACCCAGTCCTTTTAGGTATATTTTTTCACATACTGACAGACATTTTTCAAGCTAAACTCTTTTCTGTCCCTAACACCCAACACTTAACTACCACTAAACACTGAGAAACGTCCCTAGAAGTTCTCAAGCTCAACCGGAAACCATCAGTGGCAAGTAAAAGTAATGTAGCATGCAGGAGCGCATGCAGCTGTCAGGGTTAGAGTGGAGGGACTGTGAGGAGTGTGAAGGCCTCTCCTGACTGCCCTGGCCTGTCTGGGCCCCGCTTCTGCTTCTGCAGGCCTGGGACACCTTTCTAAATCAGTTGCTGCAGATACCACGGCCTGAAGGGGTCGTAACTGTCGTCAGAAGTGAGGAAGTGTGTTAAGATTTAGGACGTGTCCATCTGCTCTGTAACACAGGACTGGGGATAAGAAAGGGTTTAGCAAATGCTGAACCTCTTACATTCTGAGCAAAACTGAAAGTGGGCAAATGGTAAGAAAATAAGAAAAGCTAGAAAGATCACTTTAGAAATCAGGATATACAGTCCATGTGATCAGTTTTAAAATCTGACTTACGTTTCTCTCTGATCATTGGCCAATCACTGTCATTAACAACAGATGATCACCATTCGGAGTCAAATGAATACAGTCAGCCAGGGACAGAAATGTGCACTTATAGAATGTGCATTTCACGTTTGTGCAGAATTATAGCCCTGTTCCTCTTTTCTAATAGAAACAGCCCTTTAGGAGCTGCATGACTTCACATCACAACTTTGTCTGTCTCTTACCTCTGGAAAACTCTGCTACTATACAGAAGAGAACCTCAAATGTCAGTATCTTCACCACCCAGTCTATATCTGACCAGTCAGGCAGAGCAGCACTTGGGCCAAGCAAGTGTGTGACTGGACCCCATCACAACAAAGATGACATACAGCTGACAAGGATGTCGTCGTCTCCACAGAGCTGTATACCAATAAGACCACTTGAGCCGTCCTTTGCATCTACAGAAATAGACCAATATGTGTGTGGCACAGGACAGGGTGTGGCTGTATGTTGGAATCTTAGAGTGAAAGAGCAAAGCCTGTCCCCCCTGCTCTTCAACAAACTCTGGAAGGTTAATTACAGGAGACTTTGTTTTCAAAGAGAGAGAGAGAAAAATGAAAATTCAAGAAATGAGGTCCCTCTGTTGTGAACACAGTTAGATGGGGCAGTGAACATGTGTCTGGAGCAGAAATGTGGAAGGTTTCTAAAAGATTCCCTCCAGATGCCTCATAGGAAAGACTAAAAAAAATCTTTTTGAGTGGGGTGTCAGCACAAGCTCACGAACATGAACAAATACTTATAGTTTATCTCAGAAACTGTACAACAGCAAACTTTTGAAAATAGTTTGACTCACTATAAAAGCATTTTAGCATAATATGATTCATTAAAGTGGTTAAATGAGTCACAAAACATCTGGACTTGTTCTTTGTGATATAACACACAAAATACACACAGACAGACATAAGCTACCAACACACACGTGCACACAAGAACCACCAGAGAAACACAGGAAGCCTTTGAGACCTTAAAAAGCAAACAAATAAACAAAAATGACCAACATAGACCTTGAAATAAATCAATTACATAAATTTGCTAACAATTACACATCAGGTTTATTACAGGTGGCTGAGATTTTACATGATTCTCGGATATACCACATATGAGCGAGCTTTCCTGGAAATAAATGGAGGAATTAGCATACTTCTAGCTGGTATTCGTGCCTCCTAGACATAGGTGAGAGAGAAAGATTGAGAGCGTGTGAGAGAGCAAGGAAAATTACTGAATATTTCATGGAAATATGCCTGCCTCGTTCAAAAAAAAAAAAAAAAACATTGCGCAAGAGATATGAAAGCATCTTCATCTCCAACCGTTTTTGCCAGGATTCCTTTAAGGAAATTATTCACAACTGGACTGGAATTCGGCAGTGAGTGAGTAGAGCTTCACTGCAGCCTTGCATCAGAACAGAGAACGTGGCACATTCTCACTCTTGGCCAGTGTGTTAGCACTCCTAAAACCAATGACCATTACAGCCAAGGACATTCAAAGATTTCAGAGTTTATGCCGTTATAATGATTTTTTTTTTTCAACAAACTAACTTTCCAAAAAATCTTCAAAGCACTTAAAAAATTCAGTGTTGTAGAATGACATGAAATTACAGTCATAATTAGAACTTTAAGGTAAAAAGAACGATCTAGAATTCAGAACATCAACTCTCATTAATTTTTGTTCACAAACATGTATAACAGCTTATCGCTAGATTTTGATTACAGGGTAAATGGTAGCATTTTTCCCCCAGCAGAACTGTCTATTATATTTTAACTGACTAAATCAAAAGCACTACTAAGGGAATGTTTTTGCAGGCACCTCTGTAATAAAACTCCCAGCCATGTCTTAGAAAGATCAGAGACTGACATGTACCATCAGCTGTAATGTATTAATATCAATCAGGGAAATCTGATCACGCATGACTGGCCTGCATGCCTACGTGTGGAGAGTTACAGCTTTTGGCCTATAAATACACAAAACATTTTGGATGGAGATGGAGCTCTGAAATAAAGGCTCTGAGATCTACTTTTAAATTTAGAATGTACACTTTAAAAGAGTAGTTCTTATATACAGATACAATGTATGAAGAGTGAAATTTAACCACAAACTTAAAGTAGTTTAAAAAAAAAAAAAAGTTCTTTATACTTAAGAAAGTATAAAATTTCACAATTCATTTCATACGACAGCAGAGAGTGAGATAAAGCAAAAAAGCCATAGCCTCTTCTGCTCTGCACTGAGTTAGGACTGTCTGAGTTAGGACAGATGTTGGAGAAGCAGCAGATGGACTGGTTGTGGTCACTGCAGAGATGGTGACAACATAAGCAGCAGTAAAGGGGGAAAACACAGACCTCCCTGAACACCTCCCTCAACGAGGGACCAAGAGAACAGCACCTTTAACATACACCATTAAGAAACTAACAAAAAAAAAAACAAGTGAGAAGTGAGAAGGCTTCAAAAACTGGGGGGCATGGAGTGTGGTACAGGAACGCTTCACGCTTTTAATCAAAGGCAAAGAAGCCTTGAGTTCAAACACTGCTGAAGGCCCAACAGTTGCGCAGTGTACTCCTAAATCGGCAGCAGCTGAAATGGTTTAGGAGTGGTAATAATGAGATTTAATCTTTAAACCTCAGTCTCTAATGGTGGCTCAGTTATTTTAAGTTCTCTCCTAGCTCAGCATGGAACAAACTCCCTCTGTCCAGGCTGTGTTTATTAATCATGGTGCTCAAGCCCGGGATGCTGCCGCCTGCTGTGGACGAATGGCAGAGGCGTGCAGTCGCTAGGCCCGGCTAGGTCCGGCTAGGCCGGGCTAGACTAGCTGTCCATCGGAGACGCCATTTGAGCGCAAGTGGCAAAGTTGCGTTTTCTGCGCGGCTGTCTCCCTCTGTGCCTGAGGGGGTCTTTCTGATGATTATCACCTAGTGCACAGATGGAGAAGGTCGGAGGTTGAAGAGACCTTGACCCCTTGCGCGGAGGCCGATGGGCATTCCAGCAGCGTGAGCTCATGCAAGCGGGTGGTGCGGGTGGATGCTGTGTCCCAGGGACTTTTCCAGTTGGGAGTTTCCAACCTGCAGTAACACCTGGGATGGTTAAGGGTGGAGCTGCTAGCAAATCAGTAGTAACTGCATGCCATTAGGATACTAGTGCACATATCAAACCCCCCCAAACTCACATAACTACCAAAAACAGCTGCCTTGCTGCTAGTAATGTTACACTCCCACAAAATTATACAGCTCCTGACCATAGACCAATGTACTAATGACAGAAAATCAGTTACCAAGATGAATTGTGTATTTATTTTTTATTTTACACAGATGTTGGAATTTTGTGTTTATTCTGTTCATATAGTGGAGCTGATAGTGGAATGGAGGAGTGATTCCTTAGTGATTCTTCCACTAGAGAAGCAAACCAAGCATGTCCCTTTCACTCAATGAACAGCAATGATGCAACAGAGAAGAAAAACACACATCAGCCAAAAACATATTTTAAACGAAAACAAGTCAAACTGGCCAAAAGTGAATGTGCAACAAGAGAATACACAAAGAAAAATCAGAGGTCACTTTAAGGACAGGGAAACATGCCGGATGGCGGGCTCAAGCCAGCAGAAAATCTCACTAGTGACGCTAGTGACGAAAGGCGCAAACTATTTGAACTGATCTTACAGGATTACAGGCTATTTGATTCACACCAGCAGTCTAAAGCAATGAAAAGCTCCTCTCACTCCACCTGAATCTGCCGATGGATTTTGTGGAGAACAGTACTGCATACGTTGAATAATAATATGGATTACACACATCGATGTTGGATTATTTGTCCTGTGTCCAACAAGGTTTACAGACACAAAGAGAAAGATGTAAATAAGAACACACTCTCTCTTCATCCATGGAAGTTATGACAGAGAGCCTTATGTAACTGTGTTTCACGGTTTTCACAGAGGCAACTGAAGCAAAAGAAACCATGCTGTTAGGCCTGCTGGAAAAGTATACATGCAAAACAAACAAACAAACAAAAACACACAAAAAAACAAAAATAAAACTGTTGCTGAAAACATGTCATTTAGAATGCAAAGAAGAGCTCCTATCAGATAAAGCTTTCTGTAGTGTTATTATAAAAACATTCAGCTAATTATTCCCTCCTTACTAGTTATGACTAGTTATAATCTCCACTTAATATTATGTTACTGCATATCAGGCCCAGCTCATGAAATGAGGGATAACTCACAAGTATGTGCACAAGAACTGTACAATAAAGCTTTTGAAGTAACTTTCAGACCATAATTACAGGTAATTTCCTCACTAGGGGTCTCTATACATAAAGCAGGAAAATACTGTTTGTCCACTGGCCCATGCAGAGGAGCTGTGTAAGTATGGTCCACCTATTTCTGCACTGAAATTAACAGGAGGACTATTGTTCATGGTGCCAGAGTCAGGCAGAAGGCAATGAAAAGTTTCATTAGGTGCAGAGGCTTAGTGTGCTGTTTCCAGCTTTCATCAGCACTTTCAAAGTTCTGCTTCAAATGATCAGAGAGCAAATGTGACACTTTGTGATGGCATCTGTTCGACGGCACAAACACGCCAGTATAATTAGCACTTCATGAACATCATCATCCAGACTGTGGCTTCCTTGCTAAGGGCACGAAAAAGCTCCCAGCTCATGTGTACGAGCTCAGCACGTTTACCTGAAAAGACCTTAGAAAAAAACAATAAAGGGCTAGACATCCCCAGAGAATATGTTGGTCAGCTTTGTTTTTATTAAATGCTTTCGCTTTTTGCTTTATCATCTTAAAATTGAGAGCGGGGGGGGGGGGCTTCAGTGTTATCCCAGATGTCAAGTCCCACATGCGTCTTACACGGAGCTGACATGTAATAAATGGAGAGTAAAAGTAAAGTGATAGTCTGAAGTGGTCTCTACAGCAGAGGGTCGTGTGGGCCGCTGGACGTAGTTAAAGCTACCGTTCTGCTCTGCAACCACCAGGCAGAGGACGCAAAGCCCTGCCAAAACAATGAGCTCATGGGTCTCTCTAGAGAAGAGCTGGATTTTCCACAAACCCTCTGCCCACACCAAACCTTTTGCTGAGGATCCCAGCATTTGTTTAGATTCTTACAACTGCATTTATATTTCTGCATATACAGTTGTGTATTTGGGTTTTTTTTTGCAGAGAGGGTAGTACTGAAGTGTACTGTCCAACAAAAGGCAGTACTGAAGTTTATTGAAGGCCTGGATTAGCAGGACTAGATTAGCAGATCTGGATTAGAAGGCCTGGACTAAACTCCATATTCATTTATCATTGTCATGTTTTTTCAACTTATTTTAATATACTTGTCACAAATATCACGGTCAATTCATTCTGATTGCACTGGAACCTGTTGCGTCCCATTTCACAGAGAGTACAGGAAGCGTTCTTTCAGAAGGAAATCAAACACCCTGTGAACACAGAGGGTCGCTGAGATGTCTATGGAAACATTGCTCAGCTCGTCAGCAATAGGCAAAAACCAGATGCGTGGTTTTTTTAGCACATTAGCCCATGCATGGTGGAAAATGGCAAAAAACCTTTTTGTGGGCTTCTTTGGTTTGTGACCCCTGAAATAAAGTCTGTCTGTCGACGTCTGCCAGGGCTGACAAAGACGCAGGCTTTAATATGGAAGGTATTACAGGGTTTGCAGAACATGGGAAACAATAACAAACGGAGACTTCCTCGCAGCGAGACGCTGGGTCTGCGCTACACTCCGCACGTCTGGCTCACCGTGATGTCGGCTTGGCCACGGTTCCCGAGCTCCCGGTTTTTCCGTAGCACTTAGGGTGGTGATGGGGGGCTTCTGTTTGCTTGGGATCCCTTGCTCGGAGAGCAGGGAACGCGAGATGGAGAGCTCCTCAGTGGGATGTGGGCAGCCGTCTGAGGCACTCCCTTAATAACAGCCTTCTCACAAAGAAATGAGAAGCTTCATATACATTCGCTCAGAGGAGAAACACATTGCAATGGCCTGAATATTAAGGCTATCGACATTCACCGAGTCGAAAAAGGCTACAATGCAAATAATGCAAATGTTGCTATCGGCTACTGAGTGAGAGGCACAGACAGAATTCACAGATCTGATGCCATCATCGAGTTCTGGCAATTGCAGGTCTGGATGAAGATGTAGGTCAGAATTACTTGTAAATCTCTAATTCTAGTGGCAATCACTAGAAAGCTCTTGAGGTCTAACTCCCTTTAACCAATTCCATCTCCTGTTCCCAAGGAAGGATCAATGATGACAACTGATTCATGGCTCCCATAAAAAAGCAGCAGTAGCCCTGGAACAAAAAGAGAGTAGTTCACACCATGCAAGGCCCAGGAATGAGAGCAAAAGATTTCAAGAAACCCCAGCAACTTCTGAATGACATCCAAAAGCACGGCACCTACAAGTTTAAATGTGGAGAAAAAATCATGAGGTAGAGGTGACTAGGTCAAACTGACTTCCTCTTCCAATGCATTCTACAGCTGATCACTGGTTTTCTCATTCCCAGCAACAGGCTTACAGACTGCTCTGATTAACTACTGTTTGTGCAGCAAATATCAGAACTGATTTGTTAGCTACATGCTGTCATTTCTGAGAGGGAAATGTATGGAACAAAGTGCCAAAGAAACCCAGCGACTCAGCAGGTCTTGGACATGAATGTCAAGATTATGGAAAATACAATGGAGCTTATAGGGGCTGTTTAGTCATTTAAACTCTACAAAAGTCAAACAAGGACTTTTCTCTATGAGTACCCCCCCACAAAATCAGCCTAGCAAATAAATATTAATAAGTAATTTATTATTTATTAAAAATAAAAGATCCTTAGAGTTGGATGAACAGGAAATCTGAACTACTTTCTTGTTAATAAAGTACCCTTGGAGATTATCGTCTTTCCATGTGCGTTTGGGCCAAAGAACCACCAAAGAACAAATCATAAACAAATCATAAACAACAAAAAGACAGTAGAATAGACACAGACCTGAGGGCCTGAAGCCCCAGAACGTTCCCCAAGTTCCTCTCTGTGCACATGGGCTTAGATTGGCCCCCCAAAAAAACCAAAAAACATGCCTGTTTCAAGCCCATAAACATATACCGCACACCTCTGCTTCAGGGGGGTGGGGTCTCGCCTCTATCACCTCTCCCCTCCTCTTAGCCCAGAAGGATGTAGCAATGTCACTCAGCTGTAAGGAGAGGAGAGCTTAATGGTCCATAGCAAAATACACACTTCCGCACAACCGCAATGTCCTGGAGAAAAGACTGCAGAAGCCCCTGGAGCCAGGAGCCTTCCCAGTCCTTGCTGCTAGTGTTTATCCACTGATGAACGGTGCATTAGACAGCTTACTTTGAGGATTCATCAGCACTGAGGCTCATTTAAAAGCTTTTCAGAAAGGTTTCCAGGACGCGAACCAGGATTAGTGATCTGAACAGCAAGCTTCAGTTCTTTGGTAAATAACTGTGTACTGAGCATTAAGTTTTTTTTTTTTTTAACCACAGTTGCATGGAAAAAGTGAATGATCACAAATTGCATGTGTTTTTACCGGAACGTCTTGGCTGTATCTCTTTCCCATGAGCTGCTGCAGCAGACGGGATATGAGCTCATGCCGGAGTGCTCTTTGACCCGGCTTAAAGCTCTGTTACAAAACTAAAACTACAGCTTCCAAGGTTCAGGGCTTCAGAAGAAAAAGTGCTTGATAATAAATACAAATAGCCAAATCACTCATAACACTTTAATGCTGTATACTTCAAGCTTCAAATGATATAGAAATACGGTTTGCTGAATTTGAAACAACCAGTTGTAACTTGTTTTGTAAGGTCCAATGTTGCAATAAAATATGCACTGCATTATGGGAAGGCACAAGTCTCCCGCTGGCGATTTGATTGGCTCCTTCTAAAGAGTAGTCCAAAAACACATCAGGGAACACCAAGTACGTCACCTCCTCTGTGGGAATGTAACACACACTGTGCTGGTACTGCTTACACACATGATGCTTGCATTTCACTTGCATGACTGTGAGGAATCCTCTGTGGGCAAAGGATTTTGTTGTTGTTTTTTTTCTGAGCAGAGGGAAAACTACCAACACTTGTAGAACACCTTCATCTGACATTAAGAAGCCTATTTATCCTTAACATGGTTTTCCACAGCTGACACTACACTGGGGCTACGTGTAGCCAGCTGCTACTTGTCACACACCTCGTCAATTACCATCACCAGGATGTACTGCGGGACTGGTGGTTCTCTACTAGCATAAGCAAACCTAAATAATCATTTGCAGTTGACCCCAAACACAACCTCACAGAGCACACCTTGTTCTGTGTGGTTCCGCGCCTGGCACCACGGCCACAGGCCCTGCTCAAGGCCAACGTCAGTGCCGGCCACGATTTACTCCCTGTTACTCCCTGGGCTGCATGCTATTTTCAGTGGAGCATCAAAAGTAGGGCCCTCAATAGGGATGTTCCACAGGAGGCTGGTATCAAAGTGAGTGAAATTCAGCTAAACATCTCCATCCCCTCACGCCACCCTCTCTCCACCCCACCCAATACTGAACAAAGGAAGCTTCGAAAATCTACTGAGACGTGGAGGAGAAAAACGTTTAAAGGAAAGATGGAAGATGTGATTTTACACTTGGCGCTGACACAGAGTAAGCAGAGAGCAGGACAGCATGATGTGCACGTGGTCCTCTCTCAAATTACACCACGATATCATTCTGTGATTTAAGACAGGACTGGTCTCACATGTCCATCACTCAACTGTGACTGACATACCAGAAAATGAAATAGACAAGGCTAACCCAGGGTGGAAAATAAAACATGAAGGGTTCCAATTTTGCCATTTTTCAACGATCAAGGGAATATGTTCAACGGTAAAAAGGAAAATTTAATTTCACCACAATGTCACGCACAGCTGACACGTCCCCCCCCCAAACGTTCTGGAGTGAAGACAGAGTCAGTTGTTACTGGCAGTTGAAAGAGTCATTTTTTTGAGGAGATGGAAACTATGTAAACTACTTTGGCAGTGTGTCTTATCCAATATCTACTGGCAGATAAAAAGGTAAAAAATTCATGAATTGAATGTCCAATCTGTCCTCAGCAAACAGAGGATCATGTGAGGCTTGGGCACAGTGTTGTTGAGATGAATTTCTGGTTCCAGTCTCAGTCTACTAGTTTAGCTGAAAGGGTTTCCCTGTACAGTGACACATAGTGATAGTGGATTAACTAGTTAATTAATTAGCCTAATTATGAGTGTGAACATCAGTTGTTGTTTTTTTTTTAACACTTTAAACTGTATACACTTGTGTGTCTGATTGCATGTGATTATGTATCCAGATGCTCATAAGGAAATGGTGCTTAAATACTAATTAATTAATTAATTAATTAAATAATAATTGTAATATTTCATCTGAATCTCGTCAAGTCTAAGAAGACAAGATTGAGCACTTCCTGATCAAACTGGTCATTAAGTCTTAAGAACATTCTGAGGAAGATTTAGTAGGAAGATTTAAAAAAATTTTTTTTATTGTACATTGATTTTACTTTTAGTTCACAAACTGTTTCTCCATACATGAGAAACAATATACACTCTATACCCTACAACATAAAATGTTCCTTAATTTAATAATTAATTGTATATGATAATAAATAAATAAAAAATAATTAATAAGTTCCTTAATCTAACATTAATTGACCAATTATGAAAATGTGGGAATAGACTTTTTGGTAAGAGTGCTGAGAACTTTGATGGATCCTATATGTATTGAACTAGAGACTGAGGGCTTAAACCAAAGCACCAGGCAAAGGCTCCATCTCAGTCTCTTCTTTTATGATTCTTTTCTTGTGATGTACGGAGGTCTGTCTTGTAAATAAAGGCACATGGAAACTATTATATTTTTACATATAAAACCTTTAACCTTTGATGCGATGAGTGAGCTGTCATCTGTAGCACAGCTGACAGCTGTCCTTAGCTGGAAGCAATATTCATATGTGGACTATTACATTAACATAAGGCACAATAGAGTTTCCACAGAGTGCAAGTGTGTTTTCACAGTCTCTCAGATCAAGGTGTAAATACACATGTGTGAGTACGTGAGGTTCCCTTGCTCTGCTCAAATAATGTCCTTGAACAGTCCTCTTCTCTTTGGATCAGAGATCACATTCACAGTCTTCAGCTCTTCACAATGACCTTATAAGGTGGACAATTTATAGATTTGATAAAGACAAATATTTTAAAATGATTTCAATTATATTTGTTGATGGACTGCTAGTTATGAAGGGATGCTAATGATCCTGAATTGGCCTTTGTGCTGCTCTGGCAAACCCAAAGCAGCTCTGAGGAACATTCATCCGTCGAGAAAAACAATCAGATGTTTTGAACAGCTAATTCAAAACATGGATTAGGTCTCAATGCGTCAGTGCTCTGTGAAGCACTCTGGAAAAACCTGCAAAGTGTACTGGACAATCCACAGCTGCTTTCTCTTTCTTCAAATACAAACAGACACACCCATACACACACACACACACACACACACACACACACACCCACACCCACACCCTGATGCCCAGTCTACATGTGTGAACAACCACTCCTCGTTGTGCTCCTTTGAAGTGTGTCCATGTAGGTGCGGAGAGCCCGTTGTTCACCAGTAAATCGCTCTCACGCCGACCCCCAGAACACGCGAGCGCGGGAGAGAGAGAGAGAGTGCCCCACCCCGACACTCACGGACGTGTCTGTGCAAGAGCCAGACCGTGCCGTGGTAAATTACAGGTGAGTCCCGACGACGAGACCTGTGCTGATCAGTGGAAAAACTGAGGAGTAACAGAGCAGCATGTACACAACATCCAGCAGGCAGGGCTGTCCTGCATGACAGATGAGAGGATTATGAACAATTGTGCACTGGATGTGTGGTCTGGGGTGTAGAGACGAAATTCCTCACTGCATCCAATGTTCATGCAATTGTTGTTTGACTTGGTTCGTTTTCCACAGTGACGTAGTGGCAGGACACACAGTTTCCTTTACATCTTACTTCACCACATCTTCATCCCTGCTTACAGTGATTAATAATGGCTATAAGAGAGACGGAGGTGATACTCTGGGTGTATCATAAGTTACGGATCAGTCACACATAATTCATTGCATGAGCTATTTTTTGCTTTTGAACCACTGATTTGCATTTGCACAGCTGGAAGCTGCACTTAAAATGTAGCATGATTTCAGCCAGGTCAATCAGACGGCATCTCTGTGCCCGCCACAGCTGCAGCGAGAGCTGGGAAAGGGGGCAGCGCAGGCTGGGAAGAGACCCGTCTTTTCGAGCTGGAGACGGTGACTAATATGACGCCTCGAGACGAAGGGGTCAGGGCAGGCCAACAGAAGCACATCCATCATCTCCGTAGAGACATGGAGACACACCAGCCTTGTTCTGATTCATGTTTATTCAGCAGGACCTGACGACTACCCCTGCTGAACCATTCAAACAGGGCCAAAGCCTTCAACGATTGAAACATGCATGTTCAGACAAGCACGCGCACACACACAAACTAATAACCCACATGTACAATGTAAAGTACATGCACACACTACACACACCACATACTTACTAGTGTTTCAGCTTTAAGGATAAAATCAAATTCAAATGTATTTGTATAGTGCATTTTACAACACACCAGAGAATGTGGGCCCAGGCCCTTAATGAGCAAACCCAGACGTCAGTGGCACCAAAACCAGGAACCAAAGCTCAGAGGGAGAACCCACCCTCCTCTGGTTGACACTGGATAGCAAACTAATATTCCACATGTACAATGTAAAGTACATTGCACACACTACACACACACACACACACACACACACACACACACGCGTGGGGAGATTACTGAATATATGGAAAATATGAGTGTGACTGTTTCTTAGGAGAGTGATGAGAATCTTTTACTGCAGTGCACCATGGTCTTATAGTGTTTCTAACATCACACAGAAGTGGTTCATACAAGCCCACAACACTTGGCCTCCCAGCTGGGATGATGTCATTGCTCATTCCTCGTTTTGTTTGGCTATAATCAGACTCTTTCATCTGCGGGCCTGCATGTCGCCACTGAAAGGCCCAGACTCTCAGAAACCAATGATCTGTAGCAAAACATACTGCAGGAGGGCCATCCTCCTCCTAACCCAGAACCAGGACTCACGGAGACATCAAAACCAGCAGCGCTGTAAATAAATCAAGATTACTGGACGTGATAGAAATGCGCAAAACAGGACGCTGTTATTATGAAAGACAGTACACTGGGCACATGGCAGACTGGGAACACAGAGTGGACCGACTGTCTAAAGCACGTGATAAAACATCAGCCACAAAGGGGAAGGGGGGAGCACAGTTTGAGTGACAGCGATTCTATAATCACAAGCTGTGTGACAGAGAAGGGGACCTTGCAAGAGATTTGCCAGTGAAAAACCATTTGTAAAAGAAAAAAAGAAAAGAGAAAAAAGGAAAAAGGAAAAAGAAAGGTCTATGACCTCAGATGTTCATTTTTTCCATGGTTGGAAAAGCTGAAGCATTGCGCCTGCAGCTTTATGCATGATCAGACAATCACACCAGATCAGGACACAGGAGGAGGATTCTCTTCTCTTGTGAGGTCAGTTCCTGATGGATTTATACACTGCCAAATATTTTCCACATCACTTAGCTGGAATGCCTACACAACGTGCCAAAATGGCCCTGATAATCCTTGACAATTTAAAAAATAAAATAAAAAAAGCGCTTAAAATTGGTGTAATACGCAGGTCAAATGTTTCAGCACACTTACCAGAAAAAAAATAGATTAAAAAAAAAATAAAGACTCCAGGGAGTGACTGCACTAACGATGTAGTGGTAATAAAGGGTTATGTATAGTACACCAGGTTTCCAAACAAAATGGAACGTTTTGCAGAGAGGTCCATCATCAGCTGTGCAAGCAAAGTGCCTCTGAAGTTCTAGAAGGTCAAACCTGTGGAGAGCTTGAGGTTCAGAAGAGGCTTGGTTACTGTTGAACTCTAGCCACAACCTACTTGAGTTGCTTGAACAAAACTGTTATTTACCACTTAATCACACGAAGTGTTCCTAGGAAAAGCAATTCAACTACAAAGAGTATTTCACACGCTGTGCCTCATTACCTGTGCTTTTGCTTACGCCGTTTGTAATATCTGAACATGCTTTTTCCTACAACATGCATTTCAAACTTTCTTTTGGACTGCTGAAAATGAAAAAAAAAAAAAAAAAAAAAAGTGTTTCGGCGGGGGGGGGGGGGGGGGGGGGGGGGGGCGGGGGGGGGGGGGGGGGGGGGGGGGGGGGGGG
>JAOYMR010000015.1:6349339-6397831 GCA_025802075.1 Tenebrosternarchus preto
TAAAATGTTTTTTCATACAACATGAATTTAAAAATTTCTTTTGTACTGCTTAAATTTAAAAAAAAAAAAAAAAAAAAAAAGTGTTTCTCCAATCCCCCCCCCCCCCCACTTGCGCAATTCAACTAGGCTGGTACACAGCTGAACTTTACAATGTGTGATACTTAAAGGAAATACATCTGGCACAGAAACAAAAGCAGGGAATCTACAATCTGGACACTGCCACGGAAATCCATGACCTCACACTTTAGAGCTTTTTTTTCATTCAGAGTTCAGTGTTGAGACACAGGCATCTGTAATCAATTCCAGCCTTTCAAAAAAAAAAAAAAACTATTAGCATTTCTTGTTCCTCTGAACTGCATGTATACACCCTGTGATAATCCGATTGCAGAGTGCACTGTATGTGCTCGTCCCATGTGAGAAGTTCAGAGGAAGGCACTGCTAAACAGAAGCACCATTTAAGCCGATAAACCACAGAAGAGACTTTATTTAGACGCGTGTCCAAACACAGGGAGAGTGAGAGGGTGCAGTGTGGAGTAGGAAAAAATACCCAGGACACATGGGAAGACACAGCAAGGGACCTGAAGTAAGAGGAACATGAACATATCTCCATGGTGCATCACGGTGGACAGGCTGAAGAAAGTGGTCCACGATCCCTGCATTTCTTAGCTTTTGTGAAAAACAAAAACAGCAAGATTTGCTGGAAGAGGCAAAAGGCGTTTGGTATGAACGAGCATGATGTCATTTTCGTCTGCAAACGCTCCTCCGTGTTGAGAGCAAGCCTTTAGCCCACTTTGCAATCCCATCATAGTCTAAAGGTCTACTCAATTAGAAAAAAACTGAGACAACATATTGTGAATAGTAGTCATGACAACACTCCAGTTATGCAGTAACAATGAGAGAGCTTACAAGTTTTTCAGGTTTATTTTAAGGCCACGGCTCTGGAGGTGGTGCTGGGTATTGGGAAAGCATTGTGGGGTCTAAGCAGGTTTGCTTTGTGTAGTGATTTGAATGAGGCTAATATTAAATCAAGTGCATGTGCACATTAGTGCTCGACCCAGCAGACCCAGGCTGGAGGGGGATCTCTTTGATTCGAGGCGACAGTCACTAAGCCTGTCTCTCCTGCGGTGGTGATCTAAGTCCTCAGCTATTCTCTCATGTCTGCTTCCATTAGAATTGCGGCTTGGAAGTTAGCAGCCAGGCGGAGCTGCCGGTCAGGCTGCCGGTTCCCCGTCCTCCTCCACCGAGCTGCAGGGACGTGGAGGCTCATCCTCGGCCACGGAGCAGAACCGAGCCATCATCAGTGACCATTCTAGACTTAACCGAACATTTATATAAGAGCCACCGCACTGTAAATTCTGTCCACTCTCCATTCATGTCATCCACACCCCTCCTGGACCACAGAGGTTCATTCATTGAGAGCTGAGCATAATAACTGCCCTTAAACTTGAGGTTAACTTGACATTAAAAAAAGATCAACAGTGTCATAAAGAAGGATCACATTCCATTGTGCAACATACATAAACCTAAACAAGGTTTCCCAAAATGAAGTAACTTTTATTTGGAAATGCTCTCCTTGCAGGGTAAACCTCGGTGAGAAGTTCCAGTCTGGCAGCTGCATGTCTCAGAGACCAGAGCTGTTCTTTTCACCTGAGAGGGTCCTGTACAGCCCATTAACTCACAGGATGAAAGCTTTATATACTTCTACACTTAAAGAGCCGTTTGTAAATTCTGTACACTCGGAGGAGTTTTCTTGAGAAAGTACTTTTGGTCTTGACACAAAGCTAAGGATACCCAAAACTGTTGAACACTACCTCTCAGAGCAGTGATAAATGTCCCTGCCCAGCTTCCTCGTAATAGTCCTGAAGGGTATTTGCCAGCCAGTGAGCTAATACACAGTGAGCTAATACACAGTGTCTGCAATAGTGTCCAGCAACATTACAATCTATGAGTTAATGTCATCCCCAGTCTGACACATTTGGCAAAGCAGTTGTGCTGCATTTATCAAGGCAAGACCTGCCACAGATAGACATTCACACATGACTTACATATTTAGTAAGAGTTGGCATCACCTACACTACAGGCTACACCTGTATCTTACATGGAAAGACCGGTGCAATAGGACCTACAGATGTTCATCTCATATTTTTTCCTATGATGAAACACAAACAGGCAATGATACTGATACACAATTTCCACAATCTATTTTGACTCTTAGAGAAAAGCTGCTAACAATCAATCACCAAGCTTCATTTAAGTGTCTGGGATCTCATTAACAATAACAACTGCAGAAACACATGTTAGACATTCCCCCTGTCACAGCTCACTTTTCCCCATGACTCATGCCATGTGAGCCAATTTCGATTCGGAAAAGCTCAGACCAGTTGCCATGTCAATATAATGACAGAAATATAATGACGTCGGACGTTTTCATTCACGTGCACCCACACACCTGATTTGGATTAGGAATGGAAAGAGGAATGGGCCACACTGTAACATTACTGCCTTTGTAAGCAGACCAAGGGCACCGTCTATGGTTAAACATTCAACACCAGTCATCGTGTTTAAAATGAAGATTAGACAGCTTCGTTCACAAACATTTGGCTTTCTGGTATAGCAAAAGCCAGCAAAAGACGATATGCCTTTTTTGCCCGAAAAAGACTTTTGAAATCTTAAAAAAAAAAAATGTTTTAAATGCATGGCATCTAACAAATATGGCTTGAATCAATAGTTACTTTTAATAGGTTGACTCATGAAAGTTCCATTTAGATGATATAGGTGCGATTTGTGCCACATGGCATGCAGTATATACAGTACACAAGTTATTTAGCATCTAGATTTTAATTTGAAATTGCACGATCAAATATAAAGCAGCCAGGCACGGCCTTTTTACGGGAGGAATGATCATCGGAGAAATAAAATATTTTCCTAAGTACTGAAGAATAATTTATCCTTGGAATCTACCTTGCGAAAGTCAAGACCTTTTCCAAGGTCAAGACACAATGTCCTATGCTTCTCCATCTGACCAATAACACAGAGCAGACAGGTCTAGTCTTCCTGCTCATTTGACCAAACCACTCAAATATGGCCTTTCCATTTAAAGTTCTACTACTGCTTTATGGAACTCTATCATATCAGGAAACAGTATGTGTTTATTTCCATGAGCTTTTGGAACACACAGATGCCTTTATTTCATCTTCCATATTCCGAAATGTATTCCAGTCAATTTCTCCTGCCAAGCAAAGCAAGACTCTATACCCAGCATAAAAAAGCCAAGGATTGCATTTTCTCAAGATTGCAATTTTTTCTTTTAATCACTTTCACCTATTGCTTTCTTTACACTTTGTAAGACAGGAGATCAGTTTAAAACCAAAACATAGTACCAGAAAACCGGAAAAAATACATCTTTTTCCAAAACTATGAATAGAATGCAATTTATTTTACATCACTACATGATCAGACTACATATTTTTTGTCTTTCATGGTCACTGTGTCAGATTAGGTGGTCATAGTGGCAGATTCTTTCCATATTTTGGTCAGGAGACTGACGACACAACACGCTTGATGCCAATTAATCATTGTTCATGTCTTTGCATGAATTCATAGGTCATCATGTTTTTGGAAAAAGAGAGAGAGACAGAGAGAGAGAGAGAGAGAGAGAGAGAGAGAAAATTCTGTCATCCTGCTGGTCAATCTCAAGGAACGCATCATAGAAGCTGTCAGACTTGCTGAGAAAATGCAAACAAAATAAAATAAAATAAAATAAAATAAATAAAAATCTTGCATGCAAACTTGCAGGCAACCTCACCAATCAGCATTAACAGATGATGGTCAGATTCCCGTTCGTCTAGGCATTTAGACAGGAGCACAGAGGTGAGAGTGAGGACACACCCAGCAGCTCAGTGTGCCTCATCCCTTATGTAAAGTAAACCAGGGCATCTTACCTTCTTACCCTGTGCGTTTTGATGAGGCAAACAACAGGCTGAGCTTTGACCTCTAGTGAACTCACTGCTTCCATTAACTATCTGTGCAGAGAACCCTCCAGTGAGCTAGAGCCTCTTTATGAGTGTGCCTGAATTTGACCACATCCAAAAGCTTGTAAATATCCCCAGACTCACTTCCTGTTTGGGGGATGTTAACAACACTGGCACTGCCTTCATTATAAATGAACCCTGCTACTTTCAGTTCGTAAGCTCTTTATTACATCTGAAGACGTTTGTGTATGTGTACACACACACACACACACACACACACACACACACACACACACAAAGTGGAGAAAATAAGCATTCAACATCAACAAATTTCTCAGCAAATATATTTTTGATGGGGCTATTGACATGAAATGTTCACCAGATGTCAGTAACAACCCAAGTAATCCACACATACAAAAAAAAAATCAAAACAAATATGTCCGTAATTAAGTTATGTGCAATAAAATGAGACAGGGAAAAAGTATTGAACATGCTTACTGAAATGTAGAAAAGCCTTTGTTGGTAATGACAGCTTCAAGATGCCTTCTGAATGGAGAAACTAGTCGTATGCATTGTTCAGATGTGATTTTGGCCCATTCTTCCACACAAACTATCTTTAGATCTTGAAGGTTTTGAGGGCCTGGTCTATAAACTCTGATCTTCAGTTCTTTCCACATATTTTCAGATACAAGTTGGGTGATTGACTGGGTCATTCTAGAAGCTTTATTTTCTTTTTTTAACCACTTGAAAGTTTTCTTGCATGTGTGTTTGGGATCATTGTCTTGCTAAAATGGCCCCCTTCATTTAATCCTCAGCTTCCTGGCAGATGGCAGCAGATTTTTATGAAGAACATCTCAGCACATTTCTCCATTCATCCCTTGTTCAATTACATGAAGTCTGTCGGTATCATACGCTGAGAAACAGGCCCACACCATGATGTTCCACCTCCGAGCTTCACTGTTGGTGTTTTTAAGGTGATGTACAGTGCCATTTCTCTTCCAAACATGCTGTGTGCTATGCCATACAAAGACTTCAATTTTGTTCTCATCTGACCAGACTATATACCCCCAGTATTTCATAGGCTCATCCAAACTTTAAACAAGCTTCAACATGCTTTTTTCTTCATCAGTGGAGTCTTGTGAGGTGAGCGTGCATCGAGGCCCTTGGCGGTCGAGTGCATTACCTCTTGCTTTCTACGCAACAACTGTACCTGTTAACACCAGGTCTTTCTAAAGCTCTCTGTGAACGGTCCTTGGCTCTTCTGATCATTATTTTATCCATCATGAGATGCTTCTTGTGTGACACCTTGTAAAGGCCACCAATTAGGGCTAAACAGGCTGATGTTAATGTGCACTGATATGGACTGGGCTGCTTTCTACATACTGACAGATTCCACCTGTTTCTTCCCCTGTCTCTTGTCGCTCCTCCTTTTCTTCACGTGTTCATTCCCCCCCCCCCCCCCAATCATTCCACTTTATTATACATTATTTATGGACTCATTTGTTTTTCATTTCTTTGTACGTGTGGATTACTTGAGTTGTTAATGGCATCTGGTAAAAAAAAAATACCATCCTCATTAGAAGTGTTTACAACTGCAACGTCTGACAATGCCAAACAACTGGAAACAACAAACCCTTTAATTCTGATGCTCTGAAAGTGATCAATAAAACAAACAGCAACCCTGTCCTTTGTTTCTTCAGTGCACAGCTGATTACATCTCTTACAAGAGATACAGCACACAGCTGCTGCAGTAATCCATGACAAGTGGATCTTTCATGTTTTCGTTTCATCTGTAGGAGATCCTTAAAAAGGCATACTGTCTCTGTATCATGCTGGAGAATTCTGGAGTGATTAAGTATAATATTAACCACTGTTTTATTTAAAGAATGATAAATGAACACCAATCAAATTGCTGTTGTCTTAAAATGTATATATTTTATTGATTAATGTATTATAAATTATAAAAATTCTCACAGATTTCCATATTTTTCTATGGGAAGTTTTCATTCTCACAGCAAATGCATTTAAGCCTTAATAACTATGAGCGAGGGATGAAGTTTTTACAGGCCATGGAAAGTTGTTTTTTTTTTTTTTTGATGTTTCTGTTAAGTCTAAAAATTCTGGTTTAAATACCACCATCCATTATAAACTTGCACCCTTTCATTCTTATTTACATCTGGTCAACTGCTAAACACAGCTGCCTCAGGGTAGGTTTAAAACAACTCTGAAGTCACTTTTTGCTAATAAAACAATTCAGCGCTGACCAAAATGAGCACACAGCAGCAACACCAGGTGTCCAACCCCTGACAGAGTAACAGCAAATCTCAAGTCTTCATGGACTCACAGCTACAAAAGCAACAACAACAAAAAGAAGAAAGAAAATGAACCCCCTCAGTCAAAGAGCATGCGATTGCTCAAACTCAATCCAGATTTATTTCCCTAGAAAGAGCCAGCAACCAGGTTAATGAAAATAAAGTTTTTTTTTTTGTTTTTTTTTTAACAACTTTGATGTGATTGTTTTTGAGGAGGCATTCATAGAAATCTCCCTAAAATCTCATTGGTCCTACAGTACATCATGTGATTATCTAATTAGAAGTGGGGTGCTGTGACATCACTGAACTTTGCTCATCTGTTCCATGTTGACAACCAACAGGACAGGAATAGCCACAGAGAGACGGAATGGGAGGGGCTTGTGTGAGTGGGTGTGGGTGTGTGTGGGTGTGTGTGTGCGAGAGAAAGACAGAGAGAGAGAGAGAGAGAGAGAGAGAGAGAGAGAGGGAGTTGTAAGGGAAAGCTCAAATGGGTGGGGGATTTGTATTTTATGCTTGTAGATGCCTTTGTGCCAAGGGGTGGAGAAAGTCAAAGAGGGGGTGGGTCTATCCCATATTTACTGCTGCTTGAGCCAGTGTGCCAGAACACTCTTCATCATTTAAGGGAAAGAGAGAGAGAGAGAGAGAGAGAGAGAGGAAGGGAGAGAGAGAAAGAGTAACCTGGTAGATGTGAGAAACTCAGCTCAGAGAGAGTGACAGGACATACTCACACAAGCGCACACACTCGTATGCACACACACACACACACACACGCTCACACACACGCTCTCTCTCTCTCACACACACACACACACACACACACACACACACACACACACACACACACACACACACGCACACGCACAGATCTCGAGGGTTGAGAAAGGCAGGCTGACCCGGCTGGACTCACTCCTCCACAGATGAGTGAGGAACATCCACCTCCCACATCTGCTTCACTATATACTGATACAACAGCAGGCAGTCTGCTTCACTAAGGAAGACCAGGAGAACTTTTCCTCTAAAACCAACATCCCTTCATAGCCGTTTTTTCTTCCTGGAAGTCTTGTTTTTCACTGACAGCTCTGTTTTGCCAGTCACATTAGAGGATCTATTTACAATACAAAGGACTTATCCTGCAAAGGAACTGCATGGACTAATATCCAAGTTTTTCGGGATTCCCATCAAAGGCTGTTGTTCCTCCTTTCCATTTCCACATGCTTCAAGCTAACTGCTTCACATAATCAATTTCTGACTTTTTTTTTTTTTTTTTTTGAGGCTCAGAGAGCGCCTGATACTGCCGGCTCCTCACAGCTACTGTGACTCCGAAAAGACGCAAGTGTTAATTGGTGGCTTGGGAACAGGGACCTGTGCGCTAACATCGAGGATCCACACTGACAAAGAGGAACAGCAGGAGGTTAACACACACAGAACAGAAAGAGTGGAAGAGGAGTGAGAGGCTGGGAGAACCACAGAGCCATCCACAAGCTGTGATGACTTGTGTCACAGACGGACTTGGTAGACCATCTCCTAGACACTGAGGAGACGTGAAGAACTCTTGGTGGACAGGGTGCATTTTTCTGGTAAGGCCTCCCCTCACTCAGCTCTGTGTAAATGACAGCAGCATTCAGATTGGTTCTGGATCATTATGCTGATGCCCTGAAAGTGAACTCTTAAAGACCTGCTTAAGTTTCATGGCTGTGTGGTGTTTTTTGCAAGATTTACTTTGTGTATAAAAGCGATGAAACGTGATAAATGGTCCTGGGTTCGATCAACTATGTGAACTTGGCTAACATCTTTAAGCTTTGCTATTCTAATGTTATCTAATTTACGAGTTGTGTGTGTACAGTTGGATGGCCGGGCATTAGCCATGCAGACACATTAAGTGGTGGAATAATCTTTACCAGCACTGGATTAAAACAGGCAATGTGTAGAAGACAACAGGAGGGGGGAATCTGCATGTTCCTTCCAGATACAAGTGCCTATTAAGTGCCAGTTAACTGCCAACATGCGGTTTGTTATCAGAGGATTATGCATGTGTGCACACATGAGCACACACACACACACACACACACACACACACGCGCGCACACGTGCCCACACACACACATAAGCACACAAACGCGTACACATACTTGCACACAAACACACGCATGCACACACACTGTGGACTCTAGAACAACAAATTAACCACAAAAGCTAAGGGTGTTAAGTTTACATGCAGTGCATTCTCTGCGTCACCAGAGCAGAAGCATTAAACCCACAGACATCCAGTAACAACTTGTCACGTATTCATACAGAACCCCAAAACAAACAGTGCATCTACTGCAAAACACGGCTCCTAGAGAAAAGCCTTTCGCAATGTGTGACACTGATGCAGGAAAGAGATACTCTTAACCCCAGCGATAGCCTGAGCACTGTAACGGACTGTGAGACAGATGAGAGAGGAAGCAGGCTTTGCGCCGAGACAGGGAGCCCACGGCTACACACATGAATGGAGCAGGACGAAGGTGCTCCCTCAGGAAGTTCTCTCCAGCTGCTGCAGTGAGAGCATGTGGGGAGGGAGGTTGTGCGGTGGGGGTGAGGGGCTTCGTGGGTGCTGAATTAGGCTTTGTGCACTCTGCCAGTGCTCTGTTTGCATATGAGGCCTTAGGGTGATTACTGGAGCTTATCAGAAACAGTCTCCCCATAGCCTGTGGAATAAGGCACAAGGCCAGCACCGCGCAGCCAGTCATATATGCAGCTACTGGGAATAGTGAGTCAAAATCATCAGCACATTCAACGCTGTGTGAAAACGGTCAAGTGACCTGGGTGCAACGCATGTCCTGTGCCCCCGGCGTGCAGACGAACTGAGCTAAAACACACTGGAAGGAACTTCACGTAGGAGGGATCCGCTCCAGCGTAAAGTAGATTTGATCGGAGCTCACTCTCGGGTCTGAGCAAAGCCAGTGGAGGTCTTAACTGTGCAGGTTGGGTTAATCTGTGTGGAGACAACGGTATGAGGCCACAAAGCAAGAGTGTTAGGAAGGAGCTTTGTCAGCTGCCACCTGTGTGTGTGTGTGTGTGTGTGTGTGTGTGTGTGTATTTGCACGTCCATGTGGTGCAGCTCAACTCACCTCTAATGAGGAAAGGAAGAATTTATGGAATGCCAGGTTGAAATGAGAGGAGGGTGCAGTAGGGACAGGCACTTAGCTGTCACGGCCACTCACACTCTAATTAGTAAAGCTAAACACAGCCGCACCAAAGCCCCAAACCTCAGGGGTGACCAACAGAATCCGTTCTATCTGCGCTCACTCTAGGGACACATCTGAAATCTACTCTGCAATTGGACATCTGACATTCAAACACACAGAAAAAACCCAAAATAGGTGTTTGAGATTTTAATGCATCTAAACACAGGACAGGTAGTAGTGAGGGAGGGATTGAGGTGTTTGAAACTGCTTAATGAAGTGATAATGATACTTTGCTTTCAGATTGGTGTAGATGTGTTTTCTCCACTAGTATGGAACCACTGACCCTATAATTTACATTTCAGGGTTTGCGTGCGCGCGCACACACACACACACACACACACACACACACACACACACACACACAAAATGGGTTCATGCATTTATCACTGGCAGACTCCTGACACTTGGGTGTGGGGATCTCCATTAAGATTCTAAAACTTTCCTTACACACACTCACACACAAATAGTTCATGTTCCCCAAAGCAAATCACGTGCCTCTGTACACTACACACACACTCCAAGTGAGAGTGAAGACACTGCTGATCCCCAGCTAAACACAGGCATTAGCTCAGAGATGACAGTTACTGCTTTCACAGACCTAGTGCAGAAGTTGGTAGTTCCATTCATCATGATGGGTCTGTTTCAACAGCTGCTGTCGCTTTGATGTCCCCCGTGAGAAACACTTCATATAAAGAAATTAATGAACATTTTTACTTTAAGAAAAGAAAGAGAAAAAGCTGTGATAAGACTGATGTTGGCTCTTGTGGTCTCTTTTAGAGAGAGAGAGAGAGAGAGAGAGAGAGAGAGAGAGACATAATGTGAGTGAGAGATAAAGAGATAGTCACAGAGAGAGAGAGAGCGGTAAGGAGAGGAAAGAGAGAAATGGATACACAGATGGCCTGTATTTAATTTCTTCTCCGTTTAATTAAAACATTTCTGAGAGTCAGTCAATCTGACCTTGTGCCAGTTCAAACATAACTGAAGTGCTATCCCCACCGATGCACCTTGTCAGTCAGCGGCTGGAAAAATGATTGCACTTCTACAACAAAGGATCTGTCAGTGGGAACCGTGAGATGAAAGCCATGCATGCAGAGAAGACTTCACTAAAGAGCTATTAGATCGTACCCCATCCACAATACACCCAGCACGATTCAAACCTTGAAATCATTGTTAAAATGTTCTGCTTTCTCTTTGATTTTAAGATACATTAAGATACATGCACTACACATTCTGAAGTTGAAGCATTGTGTTTCTCATGGCATTACTGAGGAAAGTTAATTGAATCTTTTTTTACTCCGTAGCTGGAGTATTATATAACATCAGTGACCGGAAATATGAAAATAGTTTGGCAGTATAAGTAATGTCACTATTACATAAGCAGCTTTCTTAAAATGAATGTGATGGTAAACTTTGAAGCTTAGATGGAGTCTAATTCTTTTATCATCACTTTGAAGAAGCTCCATGAGAGGGTGGGAGGGATCACACAAACTAATTAACACATCACAAAAAACTAATGTATTCTTTAACTGACCTGGTTATGAACTAGCAATAACTGCAGCACTTCGTTAAAGCTTGAACGCCTGTCGGAGTGAAGTAACCACCTGAAACAAGAGTAAGTGCTCTGGAGCACTTCCTGTGGCCGTACGATCATGTGCGGGCACAGCAGTGCACGTCGCGTTCCAGCAAAGTGACATGGGAGCTTATGCTGGGCCATAGACGACACCATTCTCTAAACCTTCTCTCCATCTCGCTTCCGCTCACTCCATCTTTGTCTGCTTTATCCGCGAACAGGAATAATCCTAGGTAGATCCCCGGACATCCGGAGAAATATTTCAAAATTCTTTTTGTTCTTGACGCTGCCTAGAAGGGAGTCTTAATGCATTCTGGCTGCTCTCCCAGAATTAAATAGATGTTGAAAAGTTCAGCATGCTCCTGCATTTTCTCTCTGGAGGGTTCTAAGGTGCCTTGGGTCAGAGGCCCACGGACCTCCATGCAGTGTTGACGAATGGACGGCTTCCTCTCTCGGCCACCAGGTCAACTCCGGGGAACCAGGAACAAACGGCACATTCTACCACTCAAAGTCACAATACACCATTATACAAAAAAAAAATATGACAACCAAACAAACTTATTAATGTCCTTTAGAAGTCTGAAGCCGAATCAGATTGTTATATTGTTCTTGACCTGTCCCTACTGGGTGAAGTGTAAAGTTTGTGTCCCCATGTATGTGGAGATCAGAGAGGCTTAGAGACGGATTCTGTAACCCAATCCCACTGGCAGCTTTCCACTGAAATCCCTGGAGGAGAGACGCTCACAACGTCCTTCCTGAGGAACCACCTTAACCTCCATCCATGTGCCGCACTCCATTCTCTTAACCACAAACCTCTAAAAGTCCCTTAACACTTAGGTAAGCAACACAGACCTGATTTACTGCATAAAAAGGTGGTGAATTATGTCGGTATGAAGCTAAGCAGCACGTTCGTTTTGCAACCCGACGATGTTTGTGTAACACTAAACCCTTTAATGCTCTCAACATCACGAACAAGACATTCACATTTACACATGGAAAACTACAGCTCTCTTCACTAACTACCAGAGCGTTGCATTGTGGCAGTGATGGAGTAAGAGATGTCAGGCTGTACCTCAGACAGCCTCATTTCTGTAGGATTGGGTTACAAATGACAGGTAAATGATATCTGCACTATTCGACACAGCGCCACAAAAAGTGAATGGGCGTGTTCTGAAGGCAATGTCAGTCTTTCCATTCTCTCCTGGCGATGTTGAGACCTGAACAGAGGAGGTTCCTTCTGCAAACACTCACTGACATGGCAGCCACCCAAATCAGACCCACGCCAGAACGCCCATGCAAACAGATTCAGCTGACGTCATTAAAAACAGACCATATCACCTAGCAACTGCACTCCACTACTTCAGCTGCTTAGCACTGAACAGATTGATACGGCGAGATTTTTAATACAACTAGTGAGAGATTGATGTTTTAAAATCTCTCGCTAGCTGTGCTAGCACAGCTAATTATCCCCCAGAATGAAAAGCAGACCTGGAATTATTGCGGGGATCAAAGGACAGGTAGCCCAATCAGTTTAATAACCCTATGCAAAGGGAAATGAAAAGGGAGTCCTTGCATGGAAACCTTAATCACCGATTCTAATCTCAGTCTCACCTCAAACTTCAAAGAATGAAGCTCAAGTTCAGGATCTCCTGCCAAACCAGGAGGTAGTAGGCCTCATACTCCTCACCAACAAAATAATCCTCCACCAGGCCTACTACCTAGCCCTCCCCTCCAGCTAAACAGGGACATGGTGGCATGCCAGATTGATTTGCTTGCTGAAATCAGAGCTGAGTCTGGAGACCAGGAGCTGCCCTGGCTACATTACAAACAGCAGCATCCTGGTGCTAAAGAGCCCACAGGCACCTCTAGAGCTCTGCGAGCTGGCTGGGGTGACGGGGCTGGTATCTGGACCAGTGCAGGTTTCACTGGTTTGGTTAAGGAGGCTTGTGCAGGCAGGTAGTGGTATAAAGTACCTTCCTGATCCATTCAGAAGACTGGAAAACACGCTCACTGAGCCTGCAGGGTTAAGGCTAGGAGTATGCTTAATGTATTCAAGTTGAAATGGTAGATTTTCTACAGCTTCTTTTACTGATCAACAAAAGGATGGAAGGAGATACACAGGTGCTAGTTTTCCCGTCTTTCAATTTTTAAGCCTTTGACCTAGAGTGGTATGTACTGGCACTGCACAACAAATTTTTGTTTGTCAGATTTCTGATTCTCTCTCAATTTGCCTCCCCCCCCTCCCCCCCCCCCCTTCAAAAAGCAGCTCAGGGCTTCACTCAGGATTGCACAGGTGTTACCATGGAGCTCCCAGTGCTGCTCTTGGCACTCTTGCTCCTGGTTTGTGGACTCTTCCCCATGCTGGAAGGCAGTGCTGCAGCTCAGGAGTTTGACAGCAGTGATGAAGATCCAGAACCCGGGTTCCTCTCGGCCTCACACTCATCCCGGGCCCGCCGGTCCACCGAGGCCACCTCCCCAGACAAGTGCTCCTACACATTCATCGTACCCCAGCAGAAGGTCACGGGGGCCATCTGCGTGAACTCCAAGGAGCCCGAGGCCTTGCTGGAGAACCGGGTGAACAAGCAGGAGCTGGAGCTCCTCAACGCCGAGCTCCACAAGCAGAAGCGGCAGATCGAGACGCTGCAGCAGCTCGTGGAGGTCGACGGCGGCATCGTCAACGAGGTGAAGCTGTTGCGCAAAGAGTCGCGTAACATGAACTCTCGTGTGACGCAGCTCTACATGCAGCTGCTGCATGAGATCATCCGCAAACGTGACAACTCACTAGAGCTGTCTCAGCTGGAGAACAAGATCCTCAATCAGACCTCCGAAATGCTGCAGCTCACCAACCGATACAAAGACCTGGAACACAAATACCAGCACTTGGCATCACTGGCCAACAACCAATCATCCATCATCGCTCTGCTGGAGGCACAGTGTCAGAGGGGATCCCCGATGGTGGTGCCCAGAGCACCGGCCCAACCACAACCACAGCCACAGCCACAGCCCCAGCCACAGCCCCAGCCCCAGCCCCAGCCCCAGCCGAGGCCCTCTCCACCCATTAGCAAGCCATACCATCCACCTACCTACAACCGCAACAGTCAGATAACCAACGAAATTCAGAGTGACCAGAACCTCAAACTGCCGCCGCCTCCATTACCCACTATGCCAAGCGGAACACACAGTCCTTCCCCGACCAACATTCCTTCAGGTGAGATTTAGTTCTCATTCTAAAACAAATGTGTAAAAAGGTTACACACTGATTTCTTAAGCTCTGTTGTTTAGTTACTCAAAGTCTACAGCTTGAATCGTTTGAACTTAGTGATTTCCAATATGTCAGGTTGATCTCAGGGAGTTACTTCAGTGTTAGCAGAAGTCATTTTTACTAAGACATAACATTAGGATGCCAACGTATCCCATATTTCAGCTTTACTATCATTACAATGTCTGGGTTTCCAGTGTTTACAATTTTTGTTCTCCACCACATTTGAATTAAAATTATACAGTGACTGTGAGATCAAAGGGCAAAAGGTCAGCTTTGGGTCGTTACCTCATCTTTTTAAAGATATGGATTCAAACGCATTTCCGTCTGTTACCATCTACCATCTACCGCATTCGTTTATTTTGTTCCTTAAACTTGTGTGTTCAGCAACTTACTAAAAATGACTCCTGTGATGCCCCCCTTTCTGGATTCACCCCACATCATAATACAATAATCTCTGTTTTAGTGCAGGCACACAGACTGTATGAAAAACTGCTTGGTTATTTACCATATAAACCCAGTGTTTCTAACATCGTGTCTAACCTCTTCTTCTGACCATAGCTAATCGAAATAACTATTTTTGGCTCAAGTTAACCACACAGAAGCAATTAGAGTAGAAGTAGAAATTTTCTTCACTGTCACTCTCTTTTTAAGCTGGAGTGCGATCAATATTGACAAAGAAAGATATTTTTTTCTAAATTAAACAAACAAACATAAAAAAAGAATACAGGAAAAATAGGATTATGTCCTTTTTTTCCCATAACTTTGCCATCCCCCTACAATTCTTGTAACTAAAAACAAAAAGTACTAAATAATTAAAAGCTACTTTTCTCATAAGCAGTACTGGCTATGTTCCTTTAAGTAAATAGAAACCAAATGTTTTGTGTTTCAACTATATAAACGATAGTCCAAATCAAATTACACCCGTAGGCTATTTGGCACATTTAGCTAGACCTATTCATGCCGTGACCTGGCATAATTTAACTGTTTGGCCGATCAATAGGTGTTTTGACTTTGATAGATTTACTATTTTTCCCTTTTCACATTTAATTTTATTTGTCCTATAGGTTATACCAATGTACTTTTGTAATTATTTGGGGTTGTTTTTAAATAGTAAATTAATACCATGATTATTTGAAACTAGGTGATAATAACAGTAAAATGTCAAACCATAAATCCATTTCTCAACTTAAACTGGAGGATAACGGCACCTGTCTTATGAGTCACAGCAAAAAGTGAACATAAACAAATTTAATGCAGACGTGACACATTTCATCGCGGCTTTCTGAAGGTCTGAACGCGTATAAAAGCTGTGCGTTAGCCAGTTGGTTTAGCCCTGCCTCTTCCTGTTCATTCATTCCAAAAGTGTTCGTGAAAATACTGTCTCCCACACGCTCTCTGATGGAGCGGAGCTTAGATGCGACTTCACAATGAGGTAACTGTTGTGGCTCTTACTTTGAAATGCACATTACGTGCACTGTTCAAGAGATGGATGTCCTGAGCATGTTCTGAACTGGCCCTGTGCTCTGTGCGGAGTCCTCATGGGAGAGGGGATCTGTTTACAGATCACTGCCGCTCCTTTGTGCTCAAAGTCAAGCTTTCCAAATGTTTTTCTTGATAGAAATAAAAATAGCCTCGAGTTATCAGAAATGCAAGTAAATGGTTCTTGATGGACTGTGTGCGACACAACTGTATGACAGTTCGTCATAAGTTCTCGTGGCAAATAACCGTGAGATAGGAAGGAGAAAATCTTTTTGTGTATGGCTTCTCATCTTAACTACAGTAAAGAAAGTGCCAATCCACATGACGTATGTATCCATGTGCATGGATCCATCCATCCAAAAGAACAACAAAAAAACCCCCAATAATTGATTAACCAGGACTTCTTGTGCTGTGCTCTTTCACACACACAACATTTTAACAGAAATAACTGTTTTCCATTACTCAAACTCTCCGTGTTCTCCCAGTCAACGTGCACATGGAGAAGGCCAGGATCACGTGAACATGGAGAAGGCCAGGATCACGTGTTACTGCTAGAGGAGACACTTGAGTGTGGCGCAGACACGTGTGCATGTGCCACTGGCCAGCAGAGCCCTTTGACTTGCCCAAGTGTGACAAGGGTCACACAAATAAACCCGCCCTGCCATGACTGGTGTGTTTCAGATGGCACTGCAGGGGCATGAATCGCAGAAAAGGCAGATGAGATGAAGATAAAACGTCTTACACAGAATGGACAAGTTTGCAGTGGTGCAGACTGTTATTAACAAGCAGGAGATAAAATGTCTACTGAGGCACAGAATTATTCTTTTTTTTATGTTAACTCTACAGTGACAGAAATGTTCCTCTCCTCTACAGCTTGAACAAAAGAGTAACAGAATGAAAATAGAGGAAGCTTGTTCCCATGGTGTTCCTTCCTATTCCAGGGTAGCCCTTTTTTTTTTTTTTTTGCAGTGTGAGGTGAATTCTGCATGGCACATAAACAGGGAACAATTTCCTGCACAGGTCTGGCTGCATCTGATGCGCAAAGGTTAGAAAAACCCTGGGTGAATGAGAAGCAACGCTTTCAAAATGTGAGAGAGAGAGAGAGAGAGAGAGAGAGAGAGAGAGAGAGAGAGAGAGAGAGAGAGAGAGAGAGAGGGAAAGGTCCACTGAAAGAGCTATGGTTGTGTTTTAACATGACCTGCTCATCTGAAAAGCCAAAAGAGATGACATTTCTTTTTATCCTGTTTACAATCCCTACACTAAAGTTCACTCACTCCCACGGACGGCTCGCCGGCGTGTCTCCCTCAGAGCCAGAGCGGCTCCATCACGCTGAGGCACACCTTCTTCTCTAGTACACATTTCCATTGCTTTCCCTCTGCATCTTTACACATTCAGTATTATATCAGCACACCCTATTCTTAAGCTTTCACTCTCTCTCTCTCTCTCTCTCATTCTCTCCTTCACACACACACACACACACACACACACACACACACACAGTTTGCACAGCTTTAACCAGACAGCTTTCCATTTGCCCTGCTATACACACCAGCTGCCTACATTACTTAGTTCAAAATCTAAAATTCAGAACCGTCAAAAACTACAAAATCCATAATCCTAAATGCCTACTATCCCTTCATTAAATCTATGGTTAACAACATTTAAAAATGAACCAGTGTGTTGAAAAGTATAATTACAATTCCTCCATTTCCAATTCCTCATTTTTGTCAAAACATGTTTAAAGGCAGCCAGGCCTCATAGTGTAAATTCCTCTCCCACCAACTAAACAGAGGGAGAGTGTTTAAAAATGCTGAACATGGACTATGAGGCAAAACAAGTTGGGCTCCAAAATAATAATCTAACAAGCTTGGAATGGTGTGTTGTGATGTGAGCTGATCAGTTCTATCAGTGCGAGGACGCTGAGGAGCTGGACATGTTCCCCTCACGCAGAGCACTGCCCACAAAACCATCCAAGAGGAAGTGGACAGAACGCATTTCCCAAACGGCTTTATTTAATAATGTAATGATGTTTACCCGCAGTCATCATACCCATCTTACATAAACGGACTCAGTAAATGTTGGTTGATTACAGGTTAGTTACATATACAAGAAAACAAAATACTTCATTTGAAGGCACTGGATTAATGGAAACCATAACAATGTGTGCTGTGGTTTCGGAATTTCCATAAAATGCGTAGGAGTGCTGAAAGATGTTCAGATATGCTTGAGGGAGACAGTAATGAGGCGAGGGTGTGTTACTGTGTTACTGGAAATCACGAAAGACAAATGGCAAAGATGACTCTGATGCACCGGCTATACTGGCATCGCGATCCTCAATTTGGTTTACAGTAGCAGCTTTCTATCAAGTAGTATGGAGCAGATAATGAACATCAACAGATTGATATAAATGCCTCTTTTGTCTTGGGTGTAAGTTACAGGAAAACACAGATAGATATGCTCTCTCACACACACACACACACACACACACACACACACACCAGACCAATGAGTTATTATGGAGTAATATTTTGCCTCCATTCACATTAAATTACTGTGGAAAAACAGTTGAGAAGAGGATGACAGAAGCATTAAACCATATGATCTACTGCTTCTGGTGCTGGTGAACTGTGTGATTGGTAGCAGAAGGAGTGAGAAGGGAAGTGTGACCGTGGTAACAATAATGTCTGTATATGTGCACATTGCGTGTGTGGTCTCACCCTAAAACTCTAAGCCCACTTTATCAACTTTAAAATAACTTAATAGTCCTGCAACGACTGAAGACTATTACCTCAACATCTAACCTTCTAGAAGCACAGACCTCTTAAAACTGAATGTGTTCCAGAGTAATAAATACACTGAATAAACCCCAAAGCTTCAGTATCCCAAACATAGCTGAAAATCGTATTTTCATTAGCCTTGAGCAGTGGGACCCTTTAGAAATTCCTACTAGTGTCCCACCTCTCTTACTACAGTCCTTAAAGCTCAGTCTGGGAGACCAGTGTGAGACATACACACTGGGGAAACACTGGGACGAAACTGAAAGCAACTTTCAAGACCTGCTTTCATAGAGCTCATTCATCACAATTACCTACGCGGCGACGAGCACAGCTGGCCAGGCAAAGCAACTTGGTTTAGTGAAGAAGCTAGGAGATGCAGGGAGCACTAGAGTGAGTCCACAGGCCAACACCAGGCCTGCCTTGTAAAAGCACCATATGAGTAAACACTGAAAGGTTTGCCAGGCTACTGCAGGCCAATGGCAGGGGCCTGCACAGCACTAATGGAGCTTAGCAGCAAGCCTGCTGTTCCAGGAAAGAGAGTCTGATGGAACAGCTTGAAAACATTTCAGACCCAGGAGCTCATTTATATAAGATTCATACACTTGGATTTGATCTATTTTAAGTGTGTGTCGTATGTGAAATTTCACATTTCAGTAATGATTTATAATGTGAAAAAGTGACTTGGAAAATATGATCAACACGTTTCCAGCCTGGTGCACAAACATTTCTGAACATCACAATGTAGCAAAATGATACTCGTCTAACCATCTATAGACATACAGTAAGTTCACCTTTCCCCCCCCTCAATCTCAATTCACCATTTTTTTTGGGGGGGGGACAGAACATTCTCCCATAATGCTCCCTAATTTTGTTGAATCCAGGTTCCACCTGTTAGGTAAGTCTCCCTCGTCACACAACAGCTGCTAACCAGGGAGGGCAAGGGCTGTCACATGCTTCCTCCAGTCACAGCCAATCACGGCTGAGGAACATGCTCAGAAGACTTGAGGACCGACGCATGAGCTCATAAGTGTGGCCCAGTTCGTTCTCTTGGGCTCCCTGTTACAGATGACAGTGGTATCATCAGGGACTCATAATGATGGGGCAAAGGCTTTTGTGTTCTGCACTTTTATGTTGTGCCACCATTCTTGAAGACACAGAGAAGACACCTTTAACCGCAGAAGGAATGCATCTTCCAAGATGGAACTGACACCTTAGCTCAAGATGACGACTCCCTCATGAGACGATTTAATTTGTCCCATTTTATATGCAAATTGGTCAAATGAAAGGCAGATGTGAAAAGTGCGCTCAGATCATTCATACGTTCATGTGCACTTAATTCTAGGATAGTTTAAGATTTATACAAAACTCACCTATAGCTGTATACGTATATTCATTTGTGCATGAATACAGGAATCTTTCTATATAAATTTGTACAGAGGAATCTTCAGAACAAATTTAGTAAGAAATTTATATTCATTTTATAAATGAAGCCTGTGGTTTTAAGCTGCATCTTACATGTCAGGAAGCATCTTGATCTTATTAGACATATATGGTGTAGTTTACTTGTTTTCTTTATTAGTTTTCTCTTTATTACACTGAACTGGTTGTTTTTGTATCATATGGTGGGTGCTTTTTAACTCTCTGTTGTCTGTGAACCCTTAATGGAGATTTTGCACACAACAATCTGTGGGGATTTCAGTGCCATTAGATTTATAATGACACATTTAATTCAGAGTCCAATTCAGTCGTTTAGAGCGACGACCAAGGACATATTTTTACTGTGGCAAACCACACAGCCTCAGAGAAACAAGGCAGTTGCCATTTGACATGCAATGTTGGCTTAAATAACTCTACACTAAACCACAGAGTGAAAAAAACCCAAATTTGACTGCTTTAAGGAGCCATTCTAAAGTCTAGGATGAAATAGCCATCAAATATGGAAAAATGGAAAGGTATGCAAGTTGGATATATTTTTGACATGTCCACATAAAATCACTATAATGCACCTAGGGATCTTCAGAAGTACCTGCTAATCTCACCGCTGCTGTTGCATTATTTAGCAATCAAACTTCCCTGCTAGTGTTGTGTTTGGCTGCCACTCCAATCCTGGGAAGTCACCTGTAGCCAAAGTCAATGCTGGTGCTGTGCTGAGAGCATTTCCAGCTGAGAGGCAGAGGGGCTCGAGACGCAGTTGATCACCGAGTGCAGCTCGCTGGCACAGTACATCCCCTGTCCCACTACTACCCTACATTAGTCCCTCCATAGTGACACAAGCCTTAGGGAAATCCACTGCAAATTGAGCAAATATGGAAGAATGAAAAGACTCAGGACGCGTTCCCTTCCGTTCATTTGCCGGCACAACTGCTTTCTTTCAGGCCCATGGAAAGACTGTCTCCAGGCCCTGGAGGACGGTAACACCAACAGCGGCATGTACCTGGTAAAACCTGACAACACCAACAAGCTGATGCAGGTGTGGTGTGACCAGAGGCAGGACCCTGGTGGATGGACGGTCATCCAGAGACGCATGGACGGTTCAGTCAACTTCTTCAGGAACTGGGAAACTTACAAAGTAAGAGAGACCAGAGATTAGCCTTTTAAAATAGGAATTTAAACCTCAGTTGGTGATGGCAACTTGCTAATGTTACAACCTTCTCTAGATGCAGAGGCTGTAACTGTGAGCAAACCTTCTGGCCATGGTCTCCTATAAGAGTAGGGCCAGGGATTGTTCAGCAGTCTCCATGGAGGTTTAATAAAGAGCATATGCTAGTCCGAACACCACATGAGACAGGAATGCCTCGATACAAATTACAAACCATTACTAAATGATTCCCTCAATATATAACATGAGTAATGAATAGAAAGGTCACAGAAAGGGAAAAATAATTAAAAATCTAATCTTTTACATAAGCATTCTTGAAGACTTGTTTAATAGAATTTGTATTTGAAATGCTTTGCATGATGTAAATATTTGCATCAGAATGAGATAAATGTGGTGGTAAATGAGGGTAAATTTCAGAGAGCAGATTATGTGCAAGCAGATGATCTTGCCAAGGTCCAAACAAGACAGGGTCTCCAAGATATTACCAAAGCACCGTTGAACATATGGAAGATTGAAGGGAAAAGTGGTACTATGGGCAATTTTCTACTGATACAAAGCATGTGTTAGCTAATGAAAACCTTATTATCATAGTGAGAGAAGACCAAAGGTCTTTCATACATCCTGAACCATACTAATCTTTCAAACTTTTTTGTATATTTTAGCTTTCAAGACCCTACCCAAAAACCAATCAGGAACGAGACATGCAATCATTCAGCAAAGTAGCAGCTGACACCCACTGTAGTGTTGAGAGTTGAGATTTTTGCCTCTCTCTGGTTCACACAGCAAGGCTTCGGGAACATAGACGGGGAGTACTGGCTGGGGCTGGAGAACATTTACTGGCTGACCAACCAGGGCAACTACAAACTGCTGGTGACCCTGGAAGACTGGTCTGGACGCAAAACGTTTGCTGAATATGCCAGTTTCAGACTGGAACCAGAGGCCGACTTCTACAAGCTCAGGGTGGGCCGTTATCACGGCAATGCGGGCGACTCCCTCACATGGCACAACGGCAAGCAGTTCACCACTCTGGACAGAGATCATGACGCATACACAGGTGAAGCCCATTAACACTTGGAACACAGGACAACAAATTCTAAAGAGCAAACATTTATTAGTCCAGTGGTATTAAAATCTGGACCTCAAATCCAAATCTGGTCCTGGATTTTGTAAAATCCCTTGTAATTGATTAAATAAATCCATGTAGCTTTGTCATCACACCTGACTCCTAGGTAAGGAGAGGGTGGAACATCTGTAGGACCTGGACTTTGAGGGCTGTGATATGGATACCTCTGTACTAATCTTAACTATTAGTCATTTGCAGCTATTTATAAATGCTGATATAAAGAATCAGAAACTAGAACCATTATTTTGCAGGTAACTGCGCCCACTACCAGAAGGGAGGCTGGTGGTATAACGCCTGTGCCCACTCAAACCTGAACGGCGTGTGGTACCGAGGAGGACACTACCGCAGCCGTTACCAGGATGGCGTGTACTGGGCGGAGTTCCGGGGAGGAGCTTACTCTCTAAAGAAAGTTGTGATGATGATCCGACCCAACCCCAACACCTTTCACTGAGCGGGAAAAGAACGGGGGGGGGGGGGTGTAGTCAGGAATGCTGAAGAAGAAGAAGAAGAAGAAAAGGTACTGACGATAAAGGCGACTTGTGACTAAAGGGACACGCAAAATTCAGAGACTGCAAAGGAATTCCCCTTATTTACTAGTTGTATCTCCAATAGTTTGGTCTCTCTGTTCTATGCGTTGTAATGGTTTCCACTCAGTACTTGTTTGTAGGAAAAAGTTTACAAGCTTTTCCATAGTTTTAGCTCTCTGTTCACCCAGAGAGCAAAAGCAGCTTGTGTTCATCTAACCTGTTCAGCTGTGCTTCTGTTCATACAGCCTAGACTGTGTATCAAACATTTGATAGCAGAAACTAATGAGTGCTTATATGTGACAGAAGACAGGACATTAATCCAGTGGTTATAATCTTTGTTTAAAGTTTAAAAAAAAAAAAAAAAAAAAAAATTCCTTACGAGATAAATAGCTTCATATTTATTTCAGGGATTGCAGCCTATTGTCCAGTTTCTTGAAATGTTACATTGCATAGTTGTGCACAAAAATGTATGCAATATTGAAGATAAACTGAGATAAAAGAACATAGTGAGAAAAGAAAATCATATGTGGGTTCATTTTAATTACAGAGAAAAACTTTTCTATCAAGTCTTTAAGTAGCAGACTGACCATTGGGTCAGGACCCACATCACTACTGACTTGTCACTTCCAACAGACCACATAGAACATTCTCCAGATATCCTTCCTTAAATCTGAAAAAAAAAAAAGACGATTAAAAATGTGAACTGCAACTATTTCACCTGTTTTACTGGTGTAACAAGAATAGGATCAAGTAAACTTCAACAAAACTTCAAGCAATTTTAGTATTACTCATTTCTTCATGTAGCCTTAAACTGGACATCTAATCCACATTCAGTATGCAAGCGGCAGGGAGACAACCACATTTGGTAAAGATTAAGAGTATGAGTCACACAGTTAAAGCATGTTAAATTCTTGACTCAAAGCAGAGATTTTGTACTGATGACTTTAGTTCCAGTTCCACACTCATATGTTTTGATATAAAATGTAATCTCAGTTTCAAGTATTCTGTGTTTATAATGTTCTTATTCTAAATCTCACCACACTTCCAGGTTTGCTTCTGAAGATTCAGAAAACTGTACGTACTGTATAAATTAAAATGTTGGAATCAAATGGAGGCCCAACACACTTCTGTACATATATATATTAATTTTGCTGAAAATATTTGTAATGCAAGTGTAACAAATGTAGCCTGTATCATTACACTGTTGCAATAAAGATTAAATGTACAGCTACAGGGATCAGGGAGCGTCAGCTGAATGGAGAATGTGCTGTAGAAACAGTACATGGTTTATGTTCATATTTCACGTCTAGGTGTATTTACATTAAAACAACCTTTGTTCAGAACAACTTATAAAAGGGCAAAAAATAAAAATAAAAAATAAAAAAAATGCATATTTAAGTGCCCAGTGAGGCTCCAGTTGTCATTTGAAAACAGCTTCAGCTACTCAGGCAGCCAGGTGCCATTCATTCCACCACCTGGTTAGAGAAGAGTCTTTATGCATGGTGATGTTATAGTGATGATGTGGAACACCTGGAGACTCCCACATATGGAAGGCCCTTTACAGGCAGCTATTAAAACATCCTGAGTGAGGATGAGCATTTACACATCATTCCATCCCAACTAGGGTTAGGGTTCAAAAACTCTGAATGCATTAGAAGTGCAGAGTCCCTGAATGAATCCTGCAGATGGATGCGGTACAGCAGAGTCCGTCCTGTAATGACGGACGAGGAGCGGTGGCTTCAGGTATTAAGCCTCAGGCACGCGAGCCTCTTTCTGCCCCAGCGGCCAGGCCTTCCTGCGCCCGCCGGCCGGCCTCTGCAGGGGCTTCCCCTGGAGACGCTGGGGGAGACCAGAGTGGAATAACAGCTTGCGCCTGGACGCGGCTCGCAGCGCGAGGTCGGTCCTGTTCAGTGTCGGTGGGACGAAATGGCACACGTCTAGAACGCAAACGGAGCAGGAAGCGCGAGGCCAGAAAGTGCCGCGGGGTAACGGAAGAGATCGACGCAACCCGCCCTGCAAGTGAGCATCTCCGAAGTTACAGCAGTGGCAAAAACGCATGCTGTGTTTTTCACCCTCTACCAAAGTATCCGTGTCTAATCCAACACAAACTCCCTCACTGGGTCCAGGCACAGTCTACAGGAGGGCTCACGAGATTACGCAAGGGACCTTGTGCTCCAGTTCGTGTGGGAAGAGTATCTGGGGGAGTCATAATGACCCCTCCGTCTCCAACTGAGACGAGCATGCGTGAGTAAGAGCCGGGGAACCAGGCTGACTGACCGCAGCGATACGTTTTGTATGAGCTTAATAGGGGCATCTGTCTCATGAGCCGCCACCGCTGTCTGCGGGACCTTCGTGCGAGACTAATGCGTCTGTAAATCAGTGCTTCCTGGAAGCTGTCCAACATCAGTGTGTCTCTGTCCTGGGTCTTTTCAACACAAACACATGGGGAATACCATGAGCAGGTGTTATGAGTGGGTGTGTAGTGCTCATTGTGTGTAACAGAAGAGGTCGGGGCAAAATGTGTTTAAATTATTTGACATCCGCAGGATAATAAGGAGGTGCTTAGTGCTTTAAATGTTCCACCATTCACTGTTCAAAAGCAAGTCCACATGCGTACGGTAGTGAGCTCACGTTTGGAAATGTTCAAGAGAATTCTACTTAACAACAACAGGTATTATTCTTCACCAGTCTTCGCCACTAAAGAAAAACGTGCAGGAATTCTATCATAGTCCATATAGGAGTACCTGAGTTTATGCCCCTGGCTTTCAGTCTGGTGTTTCAGTCATAACACACACTGCTGTTGCCGTACTGGCAGCCGGAGCCCTGCTCGGATGTGAGGATCTGCTCAGAACGTTTTCTTTCTCTAACACTTCAGACTGTGTTTGACAGCACACTAAACTAAGACAGAATAGCACCCTTTCCAAAGAAACCATATAAACTTTCAAAAATGTTTTAAAAGGTCTTATATAAGCCTTTGGGCTGTAAAATTGTTATATGTAATCTACACTACAGCAGTGAAAATACAATGGTGTGACATTTCACACGTGCTCTGTTTTCATTTGGTCCCTGGACACCTAAAGCCACTACAGCAATATGTCAAAGAACGTGAACAACTAGAAAAAGAAAAGAAAGAAAGGATTTATTCTCCTGAAACCAACCCATGTTTGTGTAAAGTGAACGACAAGGGCCTGTTTTCCAGACACGGATTAAAGCCCAACCTTGGAACAAACTGGAACACTAACAATGAATCAGCAGCACCAAACATTCTATTTTGTCTAGCCTTAGGAATGATCGTGGACTGGAAAGGGTAAAACTCAATTACCACTGCACACGGTTACTGCTGGGAATCATGCATTATGTTGATATGAGAGGGAGAACACACCTCTCCCTCATTACTGGCATGCCCCCTACTGGAAACAGGTGAGAAAAGAGGTCACAGACAGTTTGATTGTTCCTGCTACCTAGCAGGAATCAATCTAATTTAATCCGTTAAACCTTTCACTAGGGCTAAACCTTTCACTAGTATTGTGGACATTAGTGGTTTATATTATTGGTATACATGTTTCTAATAATCATGAGCAGCATCAGTGAAGTAAAAATGTATCTATTCAGTTAATTAACCAATAGTGTACAAGTACAACAAAGAGGATTTTGTGGGTTTTTGTGAGACAGAGCTGCCATTTTTTAAAGTTTCAAGATAGATAAAATCAGTGAGATAAAACGTTATCAGTTCAGTCTGACAAAAATAAAAAGTTAGGAAACAACATATACACACTTTAGAAAACAACAACAACAACAACCACAACCACCTCCACCACCTCCATACAACTGTGTAGTGCTACAGTCTTAATGGAGTATGTCCTGTTTTAATGTTCTCTGAAAAGGAAACTACTCCTCATTTGAAGAAGAAAAAAAAATAAAAATAAAAAGAGATCCCATATTTTCCCAATAAGTTACATTTTCAAGCAAGATTCAGACCCAGTGAAGAGCCTGAGATTTTTCTAGGATCTTAGTTAATTTGAACTGCAGATTATCATCAAAAAGATCAGTAATGATAGAGATATTAATATGTAGAGCATGGATCATAACATATGTCTAGCTACCATAGAGAAAACCCACTAGACTCAAACTAGACACACTTCCTCCCTAAATGGGAGTTTCTCCCCTTCTAGTCACTAGATGTATGTGGAAGACCTATGTGATGCTGCTTAATGCAACACCTATAATAATATTTCTTAATAACCATTTTCTAGGTGGTAATTGCTAATGCCAAAGTATCTCCAAGGTTCATTAAAGTCAGCTACTCGTGTGTGTTTGGGAGACTCACCTAGGTAAGGGATACAGGGGGCCATTTTGAGAGACCTGATGTACTCTCGCATGCGGGTATAATTTTCTTCTTTCGATGTTAGGAAGTCCAGCTTTTCAAAAGTGGCCTTGTCCTTTCGACTGATCAGCTATTTCAAAAAGAAACAAAAAGACACATTAAAATCCATGATTATAATTATATTTACAAAGTCAAGCCAAATCTAAACAATTTAAAAAAAGCCGTGTTGAGGTTATACCGTAAACATGTGGAAGTTACAATCCTGTCCAAATCATACAATACTTAATTACTATATAATACTGTCCAAATCATACAATACTTAATTACCATAATACTTGCAATTGTTTTACATTAAGAATGTCCACATCTGCCAAGATACACAGTATTTACACATATAAAACATGTCATATCTTTTCACATCACATCTTTTCCACCCATGTGAGATTCTTATTTGAGCTTAAAAACCTTAAAGATCCTAAGTTGTCTCCAGGAAAATAAACTCATCTTTCAGCTGCATACAAGTGTGCACTACTGAATAGCACCACAGTGACTGAAAACTTTCCACTGGCTTTGAAAAAAGGCTATTAGTTGAGGCACCGCTCCAGAGTTTCATCGTCAAGCCCACCAGTAAATATCCATAATAATGGTTTAAGAGTTAATTACATGCCTTTAGCTGTCAGTGGAATTGGAATTGTCATTTCATCTCATGTTCACCTCCACTCCTCTGGGAGAGCGTAGAGTCCTACTGGGGCTTTTGCTAACAGCTTCAGTAAGTAGTGCTTTGCTGTGGTTTGAGTCATTGTTCGAACGAGTTTAATGAGATGTTCTACTTTCCAATGTTTCACCCCTGTGCAATTCTTTGGTGTCTCCTGACGGACTTTTTTCCAACAGGATACATGCTAAGACATGGATGCTGGACAGATTTTTTGTGCTTTTTATGAGATTATTCTTTCTCTTTGATAAACAGTCATCAATCTGAGAAAAAGGAATAAAATGTTCAAAACAAAAGAACAATTCAAGGCATTGTGTGATCTTTTTACATTTAACCTCTAGACGACTGTATTATTATGGTCTGAAATTTACTGTATATTTTATTCTCTGTGTTTTATTTATCGGGGAGAAATCACACATAAAAGGATATTTTCTGAATGATTGATTATCATTCATTTATGTCAGCACAAGTTGTGACCGAGAGCATAGTCTGGCAGTAGGAAACGTTCATGTGCTATTAGCTCACCGGCTGCTGGCTTCACCCTCACTGCCTGATTTTCAGACACACTCACTATTTTACAACCTCCTGTTTCAATTAAAGCCCTCAGCAATGTCCTACTTAGCACACTCTACTCAGACTGTACCGTGCCCTTAGCACACGCTAATCAGACTGTACTGTGCCCTTAGCACACGCTAAGTCAGACTGTACTGTGCCCTGGCAGAAGTCAGCCTGCCAGCATGTTAGCATGCCAGCTAGACTGCTTCAAACTCACCTGAAGTGTTTGAATGTACCTTCTCCTGAATTCTTTCCTAATGGCCACTGTTTTTTCATCTGCGTGACAGTTGGAAAAACTGATGCAAGCTAATGTTCATGTCAGAGGATGTAGGGGAAAGTTGTGTTTACTTAAAAAAGCAAAGAGACAGTGGGACGAACCGTGGAAGGAAAGTTACTAGCATGGAGATATCAATCAAAGAGCACTGACTGAATGTGAAAATAATAATATTATGACAATTCTGTGAAATATGACTTAAAGTATAGGGTGTTGAACGGAGGTATTTTGCGGTTGAATACTAACAGTTAAAGTTTTTTAAAGAGAAGAATATTTAAAATCCCATTATGAATGATTAACTAGTTACAACACATTAATAATAATAATAATAATAATAATAATAATAATAATAATAATAATGTATTAATACACACCTCAGAGACGCCGAGCGTCCTGTGTCTGTGTGCATCATAAGTGTATACGTATGTTTTATGACTCTGGACCTTTCATGCGCTTGAGTAGAAATTTTATAATGCAGAATGAAGTTAGAAGAGGCTTTCTGTAAGTCTTCCATCAGCCTTATGAAACAATTCAACACAAACGCACGCACATGCCTCTTGAAGAAAAATGACTTACAGCACTTACAGCAGTCCATGAGAGGCAGGACTTTGCTCTGTACCACTTCAACTCCCCTAGTGCCTTTAAAGTCCTGACATTCATCAGCTATGACAAGTGCCAGGGCCCCCTGAGAACTCCAATGGTAGCAGTCCACATCTCTGTCTACAATTCATGATGGTACATGGCACTCTTAGGGGTGATGTGCTTGGCTAAGGCCCATCACAACCCTGACTGTAAGAGGAAAAGGACTAGGTGTGAAAAACAGACCAGGGATTAAAAAGAGCAAATAAAAGCAAGAACAGAGTGGTGAGGGCAGGGGGTATGGAAATAGGAGCTAGGGTAAAAGAGGAGGAACGAGGAAAAGCTAAGACAGTTGTGTAGGAGCCAGAAAGCTTGTCCTCTCCACATCCCTGCCCTTTACTGGTTTAACAGCTTCTCCAGATGGTTCAATCCATTAGCTGCAGGGCCTTCATGCATCTCATACAAAATACATTTAAATGCTCTTTACTAACGTCTCTCTCATAGGTAAGTAAAACAGGCTTCCTAATATCAAACCAAGCGAATGGAAGTATTTGCATTTCTAACAGACTATGACTTACTTGGTTATAGTGTTAAATCAGGTTCAGATAATACCAAGTCATCAACAAGCTATATGCTTACAGGAAACATTTGTAATTTGGCATCATACGGAGTGCAAAAAGTGAGACAGGATGCTGAAACGTTGAGTGAAATGTGAAATGTTTATTTCGATGTAGACTGCACACTAACAGTGACATCAACAAAGACAGACACACAGTGACATACTAGACAAAACACAGGTGAAACGAATTATTACAACTAAACACGAACACGAGGACACACACACACACACACACACACACAGATGGATGGGGGAGGAGTTGAGGGCTGCCACTATGACAGTACCCTCCCCCCTCTCCCCCAAGGGACGCTTACTCCCAGAGTGCCCTCAGACCCACCACGAGGAGCAGGACTAAAGAAAAGGGAACCAAGGCGAACCAGAGCAGCCCTGGGGACAACTTCCCCCAAAGACGGGGGCACACATGGGAACAGCGACGGGGACGTAGGTTAGGGATCTCCCCCCCAGGCAGGATCCCTGCACCCAGTGGGGGCGCTGACCTACAGGTTCCGGATCCATGGCCACCCAGCAGTAGGACCCCCCGGAGTAGGGGCCTCTCGACACTGCCAGGAGATGCCTGGCTGGAGGCATCTGGTCTGTGGGTGGCGTGTGATGTCCTGTGTTTGAGGAGCTGCCCATCCTGGGTACCAGAGTCGTAGGAGACCCTCTGTCTCCATGGGCCTCTCCTCCTCATATGAAGGGAGCTCCAGCAAGTTGCTGGATCTACAGCCTACCAAGCTCACCTCAGGGTGGAGGGTGCAGTGAGGGGAGTCACAGGGACAGTGCTGCCCTGGTTTGCTCCACTTCCTGTTGCCTTTCTTTTTCTGTATTTCTGTAACGTGGAGCCCAAAAGGTGAGGCGGGATGCCAAAGACTAACACACCGTAGTGACATACGCACTTGATGAACACACACACACACACACACACACACACACACACACACACACACGGGCAGCCGCCGTGACAAAACTGACATATACAGTCAGTGTTTTCTGTAAGAATATATCTTTCTACAAAGCTGCAGAATTTTTACTATGAGATGACAAAAATATTGTGTTAGCCATGTTGTTTTCAGTTTATTTTAGTTTATTTGGCAATAAAACTTCTATCTGAGCTCGTGTGCCAATAGCACAATAGTCCATTGTGGTCCTTAGCTGACTCTTATTGTTATGCTGTCATTACATCCTGCTGGTTGGGCAGCCCGTTGTAACACTACCCCAGCTCTATTGCACCTGTTTCAACTTAGTTAATTATCAAGCCATTTGTTGAAGTTGTGTTATAGCAGGGAAACAGCACGTTGTGCAGAGTGGATGTGGTGAGGAGGGGGTGAGGCTATGGGATCCAACTGAAGCAAACAGTCCCAACACAATTACAACCAAACGCTCCGCGCTTTCGCCAACTTCTCTTAACTTTCACGAGTGCTGTGGCAAAACACAGACATCCCTGGTGGACTCCTGAATCACTAAAGCCCTTTATCAGGTCTAATCCCCAAACTGAGTTCTTGATTGAATTTAACACGCAAGAAGAAACCAAACAGGCCTCAAACCTTTTCTGCTCACGATGATGAAAAAAACAAACAAACCTGTAAGCCACTGTTGATCACGGCCTCTCATCTACTCACACCTCTGGCCAATAATAAGCTCATCAAAATCACCCCATATATAAAGTCATGATGGAAATAAGGCATGTCTAAACAAGAATTGGGGTAGGAAAAAGCATTCATATCAGACACAAACCGTTACACACGTTTATATCGCAAATGAGGACTAATGGGAAGGATGTGTGTGGAAAATTGCTGTTCCAGATTTGTATGGAAAAAAAATATGGTAAACCAAAGAATATATTTAAAATCATAGGTAAAACATTGCATATGGTGTGCTGTCATACATACTTGACAAGTGGGGAAAAAGAAGAGAAAGAGAGATGGAATTACAGATATAATTCCCTCAATTACAGACAGAACTACACTCTATGGGTTATAGCCAGTGGAAAATAAAACATGCACTGCATAAGCCGCACTCAGCAAAATTACAATCACTTCACAAGGCCAAATCCCCATCGTAATAAACCAAGGGCAGTTAAAGCCTTTCTTATTCATTTAATAAGAATGCTGCAAGTTGCCTGACACAGCAGCGTATGGTAACGGTTATGTGGTACAATGGTGTATGCTATATAAAGCCCTGTAACACAGGGCATCTCTGGCATCACTGTGCATCCTGGTCAAATTCTGCACACCATCGTTTCTAGTCATTAAGCTGCTTTTCAGGACTGGAAGATGCACTTGAGCCCAGCACCGTTTTCACTGAACACGCCCGGTCCTTCGGTCCTTCCACGCAGATAAAAGAGTTCAAACATTAAAGAGATCAAAATAAATGATTACAACAACAGCGTCAAAGGAATAAACAGCCCTGTTAAAGTTTCTGTTAGTGGCCACATTTAAGTCTGAGGAATGATGGAGAAATCGTCAGTGTCTGCTCTGTGAAAGCAGCCCAAGACGACTGAATTCGTTATTTCTATGACTGGCCTTGGTATGTTTAAAGGGTCTGTTCTACCCGTGTATCGAGATTTCAGTTACAAAGATCAAATGGGAGGGATTAGTCCACGAAAGAAGTAAATGTTAGCATAACAGCCAGATGAATTACGCATGACTACTATACAGGACGAAATCCTCCAAAAGTATGACAAAAATCCCCCAAGAACAAGCATTACTGTGGTATCATCCTACATCACAGAGTTATCAATTCTTTGATATTAGTGTATTTTGATGTTCTTGGCTTACAAACCTAAGAGGCTTACATTTCTTCACTGTCCAAATTAAAAAATATTCAAACTCTTGTTTCTATATATTCCTCCTCAGCTACCGGCGTTGTTCCTAGTCATATAGGACAGTCGTTCTCCACCCCATTTCTGTGAGACTCACACAATTTTTAGGTTTGCGTTCTTCCTTTTGTAACGCACTGATCTTTCCCTGTTCATTTTCAGCTCAGGAACATTTGAGATGTAGAGAACACATAAAAAAAACATGTAGTGCTCAAAGCCCAAGAACTGATGTGGAGAGCCCCTTCTCCAGGGCCAACGTGGAAAACCTTTTCTCCAGGCCAGCATGGAGAGCCTTTTCTCTGGGGCCAACAGCTTTCTCCTTCAGTTAGCTTTGATTGACTTCTTTGTGGTATGATGGAAAAAAGATCTCCCAATTTCTACATATCTATGACATTGATCAAAGACATTTGACCAAATATTTCATGTTCTAGACAGTTTGGGATTTTCTTTTTTTTTTTTTTGCTTAAAGAAAAAAATTGAGCCAGTGAGGATGGAAGTTCTCTAGCACACAGCAAATCAGAGGTCTGACATGTTTTAAACCAAATGAACAGTAATACATTCAGCACTGAAACAGTCAGGCAAAATGAGATGAATGCAGAAGTACTTTAGAGCTTAGGGAGTGTGAGATCACCTTCATGTATCATCATAAGTTTTTTCATAACAGTGTTCACATAAACAGCTGCTAAAGATGTGTGAATGTCCAGTGCTGCATTTACTGAAAGACAGCACCAAGCTACAGTGAACGGGCCTTCAGCTGCTCAGACACGGGGGGGTTGGGGGGGGGGGGGGGGCGTGCTCTTACCGCCCAGGTCTTGCTGAGTCTGAAGATGGGTGCGCTCTGCAATGCCGAAACCACCGACACCAGGGAGTGCAGGTTGTTCAGCTCCAGAAGCTTCTGCACGGACATCCACGAGACAAACAAATGCATGAAGTTTAGCCAACTATCTACAGACATTCAGAAATGGTTTAAATGATATCACAAGCAGTGTATAAATTCAATGAATAAAGAGAATACACAATTAGTCAATGTAATGTGAGAGTTTTACATCTCAAAATTAATTCAATCTAAGGGAAGAACACTTGCACATTATATACAGAAATATCAGATTTCAACTCCAATACCTTTTCCTAACCCCCCCAAATTTTCCATCCTACAAATAAAAGTTTAATAGAGTATTTCTCAGCACTCAGCAGACAGTCTACATTTTCGCTCTATCTGCATTCCAAACCAAGCCTTTAAGAGCACTGTATATCCAGTACAGGTGCAGAGGGAGCTAGGTTACACCACAAACTGGGAACCATCTGGACAGTTGTGAGGAGCAGGCTGACAATCTCTGGTTAAGTACATGAGCAGCAGGAGACCAAAAAAAAGGAAGGAAAGGATGTTTCACTCCAGCCTCTTCCATCATCGCTAAGAGCAGAGATCCATCCATCTCTCTCTGTCACATTTTCATTTGCTTGTTTTCCTCTCATTTGTACACACATGATCTCATGATCCTGCCCCACTCTGCTCATTCACGGCACAGGCTGACCTCGCTGCGCCATGCCGGCTGGTATTAACGGACACGTGCCAGGAGGGGCTTGAAGCGCCACTCTCGCTGGTTTGCCCATTAGCTTGGCTGAAGGACGGTCGCCTGCCAGCTCACTGAAGAGAGCCTGGGGCTGCAAGGGGGCAGGGTCAAGCAAAGGACTGCATGTGATGGTCCACGGGGGCCTGGCAGGTGAGGAAGCCTGACCACGAGGAGAAGCTCTGTGGCTCGCCCTGGGTTTCACATTAGGGCAGCAAGCAGGATGATGAGATTCACAGGTGTCCGACGACCCACTGTGAAAGGGCATGTTGTTGTTTTGTATGTGTATGTGTGTGTGTGTGTGTGTGTTGGAGGGGTTGGGGAGAAACTGTCAAATAGCTTCCAGCTGAACTAAAAGGACTCCAAAGCAACAAAGAAAAATGCAAATGAATACTGATAATGTCTAGAGTAAGTGGAACATCACCATAAGATATTCTGGTGTAAAAATACACCAGAACTGGCTTCTACTAAGCTTGCCTTCCAAAGCTCCATTTTGATCTTTTTAATTTACCAAAATTTATCATTTTGAACTGGAAATCAAACGCCATTCTACATATTCCACAATTTCTAGAAATTTTCCATTATAGTCCAGCGTGGTGATGTTACACTGACTTCCAGCATGAACAGTTAGTATTTTAGTAAGTTGAAAGAGAAAAGTAAAACAGAGTTCTGATTTTCCCCCACTTTTTCCAACTGTGAAATTTGCATTAAATCATGTTTTCTCCACATTCACAGCATATCTGGAATGCCAACAAACAAAACAACCAAACCAGAAAAATCAATAAATAAGAAAGAAGGAAAACATAATTTTATACATTATAAAAAGCCATTTGAAAATTAGAAATCAAAGCTTGCAGATTCCTTGGAGAGGAAGTAATGCTGATTTACTCAATAGTCAATGTGGGCCAAGAACAGATGCAGGTAAAGTGGACATCAGGGACTTTGCAGGGTTCCAACTTCTAATGGAATCATTACGACTATACCTCACTGGCTTTTCTTGTTTCCTGATTCTATTGTTTTTGACAGAAATGGAAGTCTTTTGCACCCAAAAGAGGGGTAATGTTATACATATGAGCATAGATGAGATACTAACCAGGTTACGTGAACAACACAAAACAAAGCCAAAGATCTCTTATGGGCAACACACTTTTTGATGTCTTATGCCCTTCATTAATAAACCATGAAATATTTTAACTGGTTCTCAAAAAGGCTGACTATGTGGTAGTACCTTTGAACTGAAGTGAATCTCAGAGGCATTATGAGAAAGTTCTAGGGTTCAGAGCAATGTGTGCATGCTGTCTGTCCCACTAAAGAGTCTACTGAGCTCTCATTATTGCAGTCATACCACACACAGTTGTTCCAACACAGAAACATAAAAGTCAAGCACAACTGAGTAAAACTCACTGAATTTTAAGACTGGTACATGGATTAGGCCTTTGCCAAATGTACCAGGAGACAGATGGCACAGAATGGATACGGCTTCCCCTCAACCAATTACAGAGTGCATTACAGTGTCGTATAAAAGGCGCAAATAAATTTAAGAGGCAACAAAAGACCTCTCACCAAAGAGTTTCTCACCTTTGCGGTTTTGATGAAATGACTCAGAATTTCTGCTCGGATCTTCAGGGTCTGCGCCGTCAGTATCTCTCTCACCACCCAAAAACTGACCTGGACACAGGGAGAACACAAATCTGCCACATCTCCAAATGCTACACTGTGATTTTGTTTTTCAGTTTTTCAGACATTACACAAAGAATTTCTTTATAGGACAAACCCCAGCTTAAGAACTCTAGTTCAACGTTGTATTCATGTTCAACTTAAACAGATGAAGATAGCTTACATACTTTTTACAGCATATATACAACACTGTGACTATCAGTGCTGTACGACACAGATGAGCTTTGTGTGAGCTATTGGTTGAATACTGCAGCTGAGATGCCTTCAGAACCAGCTGTGATTTCACACTGCAGCTTCAACCTCTTCCTTCTTCCTTCTTCTATTTCTCAACTCTGTCTTGTTTAAGTTAAAGTTGCTTTTATAGCAGGGAAAAAACCTTCATATATGGGCAATACCTATATGGCTAATCAATTCAGGAATTTTTATCTAATGGCTTTCACAGTGGTTGAGACACTGATAAGTGCATTAATTGCATTACCGTTGCACAGAAAATTGTATAAAATGTCAATAAACTAAAAACACATTTCATATATTTAGACATAAATGTCCATCATCTACTCTAGAACACAGTATAACAGCAAAGCCGATGAGGTCATTTGTATGTGCATTCCACATCAAACATTTAAGGTAAATTATTGATTTAGAACTAAAGAGTTTACTTTCTGGAAGCAAATTTTCAGACATATTAAACCACAGTGAGACAATAAAGAACAAACTGCTGTTAACAAAAGTCACTCAGTGTAGTCAACCGAACGTCTGGTGTTTAAGATAGGGATCTTGTGCACCTGACCAGCTTGCAGGCCAACCAAATCAAACTCAGTAAATGAGAAAGACAGGATGCAAATAAAGTTCATACTGACTTGTTTAAATGAGCTTTAAACCAAAAGAAAGGATGTTTCTAATATATTGGTACACATGGAGTTACGTATCCGGACAGGCCTAAGTAATTCCATGCACAGACAAATAGAAGAAACAGGCTTTATCCATGAAAGTTAACAACATTTCCCAAAAGACTGAGCAAATTAACAACCGACAAGCCCAGCGCGTGTTAGAAAATGCTCTTGATAAGACATAGTAAGTCTAATAACCATCAGGTTGCACATTAAACCTAGGCTGAGCACTTGCAGAAGTAAAACAGTCAAAAGTCACACAACAAAAGTCCGGTGATCTTTTCCAAGCTGTTCAATGCAGAGGAAGAGCTGCTGTTGTCATGGCTCCAGTGTCTGTTTACACTGGCGCGTTCACCTTTAGTTAATACGATGCTAGCGCACCATCCTCGCTAAAACGACAGCAACAGCCCACAGCGGGAGGCTTTTTATGGTAGAGGGTATGCCAGAATGACATCGGACATATTCTTGAGTAAGTACTGCTGCAGTTCTCTGAACGGAAAGCACTGTAAATCCGATTTACAGCCTGAAGAATGAAATATATGGCATTTCTGACCCTGAATGCAATCCTTCATACACAGGTCTGCAAAAATAAGAAACACTATGTAGGAAATGTCAGCAGGCCAAAAGCAAACATTAGAGACCCTCTAGACTGAAAGGCAGTATTGACAGTGATGTGAGCAGCTGCCTGACCGATGGTGAGCACAATTTCACCACAAGCCCTTCTGCTATTAATGAGCTTGTAAATAATTTGAAAACGTCCTTCCAAGTGAGACTACCAATAAAACGTCAAATGGATCCCGTTATAAAAAAAAGCAAGAAAACCCAACTGTAACTGTTGAGTTCACTTTTCATGCTCCCTGAAGCAAACATATTTAATTTGGTCAAATTAAGGATTTAAGATGCATTTATTGAAAGGCATCTTAGACATGACTCTCTTCCAGGAATCCCAAATTCATTAGTGCAATTAGACATTAATAATCATGTGTCACTCTGAATTATGCAATCAGAGACACAGAAACGGCAAGTGTTTGAAAAGTGAAAAGGTTTCTCATTCTAATGTTCTGCGACATTTCAGATTTGGGAAAGGAGAAATCAGTTCCATGAATAGTCACTCCAACACTCTTACTTTGACATTTCTGAGGACGTGCCCCAGTCAGAAAAACAGCCAGGACAAAAATAAGGAACTGTTAAGAGTGTCAGTTGATGTCAGCACACTTTCAAGGGGAAATGGAGGAATATAAATTACTAACAGAGTGTAACTAACACACTGCATTCTTTTGAACACTGTATTAATGAATTTTGTACCAGACACATTATTCCTCTCTTTACCTTGCAGTGATCAAAAGCTCAGATAGTTGACAAACATATTTCTGATGTTCTGGAGCAGCTAAAACATCAACAAGGTTACCTCAGCATTTATATCATCTCCAGCTCAGTTTAAGAAGATCAGGTCATCAGAACAGTCTCTGAAGGCCTTCAATGATTTAATACTGATTTAATAACTATAAATAATTGAATAATCCATCACTTAAAAGTAGCATATAAAATCAGTAGATTATTTGCTTTGGAGAAATTTGATGAGAAGTGACTTTTTTTATGGACTAGGAATAAAGTATAGAAATTCTACAACAAATTAATGAATAGACACACCTCGGGCACAAGACAATAACCACACTTACAAAGAGAGTGTATACCGCTAGCCTAATGTACTAAATTAATGTGTTAAATTAATGCTGGTAATTAAGGTTCAAATGTAAAGCTTTGTGACTTTTTATAAGGCAATGTGAAGTTTCCATATAGCACATTTGCCGATTACTTTATTTTCCTATAATTAAGAACAATTCATTCAGAACAACATTGTCTGACAATTTGACAATGATAAAAAATGAACTAAACTCACATCCAACTCCAGAGTCATTAAAGTACTCCCAAGTGGAACTGAAACAGCTTTGATGAGGAAATGTCCGGCCAAATTGGCAATTTCAGTGGGATCTTGCTAAAGTACAATGTCAGAGATCAGTGGAAAAGAACCACAGCAGGAAAGATAATTACCCAAACTGCTAATAGAAGATCTCAAAATAACCAGATCAAGAGCTGGCCTAGTCCCCATAGGTGTGACTTACACATTTCCTGGCGATAGTGATGCAGAGCTAACTAGGGTTAACAAACATCTATCTGTAATGATGCAAATCCACTCTATACTAGGTATCCAGCAGTCTACTAAATGCACAGGCTAGTTATAAAAGCCAAGGGAAGGGTTTTCAGCTTCTGGAACCAAGCTAGACTTCTTATGTTACCAGCACTCAAAGTTTTTACAAGCTCAAGGTTTTCATAAAAGTCTTCCAAGAAGTAGGTTAAGAGTGCAGTGGGCTTGAGACAGATGGCACAGAGATTAAGCAGCATGCTGCAGGCCGAGAGAGTCTCCTCATGGCCTCACCTGGTTGAACCTTCTCGTGAAGGCCACCACGTTGGGCGCAAGGCTGTGCTTCTCCTTCTTGTTCCATCCACAGCTGGCCAGCTCCTGAAAAATAAGCAAACCAAAACAAAGATTTACTCCAAAACCCTAAAACTGGGATAAAATATAAAGCATCTAATGCAGCAGACTCATTTTCAGTGGGAATTATATTTGTATTATATTCACTTCTGATGTTTCTAAGCATCATCAGGCAAAGGAGGCCCTATGCTTTCTAGAAACTTGATAATGGCATGTGCTGGATGTAATAAATGCAGTAGAACCCATGTTTTTCCATAGTAAAATGCATCATCTCAAAATGGAAGATGTGATTCCATGGTTCCCAGCCTTGGTGGCAGCCTATGAATCTGTGTCCTTTTCAGTCAGGATTTATTCATATTATTCGTGCTGTCTACTCTCACAAGGCAGAACTTTCCTTATCATAAGCTGATAAAGAGCTCAGCTGACGCCACGTTTTCAGTTCACTGTGAGACGTCCCACTTTTTATAGAATATTTTCCAAGCAATAGAACATTTTATGGTTTGTAGACCTTTGATAGATAGCTCAGGATCTCATAAGGTATGGCAATTCTGCATGTTACAGTTCAGACTGAGGAAACAGGCAGCTGGAAACGTTTAGAAGTGTTTAAGTCGTGGTTTTGCAATCCAGTTTCCACGTGGGTAAACAAATCTCTTTGCATATTGGTTCTCATTACCAAAAATATTCCTGTCTTTTTTGCCGAGTCACCATTTTAGGCCACACAAGTTGATTCATGATTTGGTGCTTTAGTACAGTCTCAATGAAATGGCTGAAGGGAGGCAGCTCCATCTTAATTTCATGTGAAGTTTCTAGACTATATATGCAATTCATTATGTTGGCATATTCCATTAACCATGTTAATTTTTTTTTTTTACTTAAATCAATGTACTTTATATTAATTGTTTCAAAATTAATTTCCCGTTTCATTTCATGTTTTGTGAAGTCTCCATGTCATGTGATGGCAAACTCCAGTGTGACCTAGAAAACGTTCTACACACAATGAGCTTTCTGTGGACTACGTGAGTGTGCGTCTAAAAGTGATCTGCTATCTCATATGCATTCATATGTTTAAAGAGTCCTTTAATGGCGAAGGGCGTAAGGTTGGACTGAACGTTTCGTCTTATTACAGGAGCTGTTCGTTTGACCCAGTCAAGGTCAGCTACGTCCTCATTTATAGCTGGACTATGGAGTATGCAGCTGAAATGTTAGTGGAGGAAAACGTAGGAGTAAGACGAAGCCTGAGCGTGACGTTAACATAGAGGGTCTCAAGAGGCAGATGAAACCACATTCGCTGTCAAATACGTCAGGGGAAGAAGGCCTGCCTGAAAGGAACAAGGCTATACTATCCTGATTTAGGATTTAGACAGGTCAAAGTCAGCACTTTTAATATTAGCTCTAGTTTCCAGGAGGGGCCGCTAGCATAGGTTAATGAATTCAGAGGGCTCGACAGTATAGTCAACAAGACGTCCCATTAGACAACTTCGTTTGGACAGATTTAAAGAGGCAGATCGAATGAGACTAGGGGAGACGCACTGTATGGGTGGCACATGTTTATGTTCACTGCTATTCTGCAAAGCTCCCTGAACGCGGCCTGAAACTACTTTGGGCAGGAAAATGACTTTTCGGCCGTAAAACTGCTGGCAATGTTTCAAGCAGACAAACATGACAGCTCCTAGCTGTAAATACTCTGGAAAATCATATTTATCTATGACTGATGAAGCTCCAGGGTACAAGGGAGTGATCTCTGCATGTCTTTTCACAATCTCCACTGCAGCCACTTTGTAACAGTTTGGAACAGCGTCCAAGCGTCCCGTCACGAGTGCCTACACGCCTTAAAGAACCCGTCTGGTGACGCGTGTACCAGCGCCACGGCGACGGGGCTCGGCGTGGACGAGCATGTGGAAACAGAGCGGTGTGAATAAGAGCCCCGGGGACAGCAATGTTTGAGCCTTTGAACCAGGACGCCCGAACCTGGTCGTGCGACGGAATTAATGCAGCAGAGATCAGAGAAGAAAACCCCATACACTGTGTAGCTTCTTCCTGGTAAAAGGTGCTTTGAAAACATGCTGTTTCTACCCATGTTATATCCTTTTGGAGGTGTGCCTAAGAGTAACTAAGAAAAGGGTCAAAAAAGACATAAAAAAAAGCAAGAAAAGAGTAATAACAGAAATGAAGCCCCATGACATACGCCAGTTCACAGTTGTTTCTAGTCCGCTTAATTATGGGCATCTGGAAAACAAGTCAACCGTGTACTATCATTCTTAAATAGCGCTAACATTAGTCAGCCTCATTGCAAATCCAAACACTGCGTGAAGAGAACCATCTAGATTCACCCTCACTCAGTAATTCAAATATGAGAACAGCGCGTCCCGTCTGCTTCTCTCAGATGGGAAGAGCCATGTGAGACCATAAACAGACAGAGGAAAGGGCTTGATTACCAGACTATGCTAAACATAGTCAGACTCGCAAAGGAGAGAAAGAAGACCAAGCGTGGAGTAGATAACATTTGAGCATGACATCATTGCCGGAAAAGACCGTCTGGAAAGACTTGGCAGGCAGTGCAAGCTCTTAATTACTGATCCTTTACAAGACAAAACCAAGAGACTGGACCCCCCCCCCCCCCACCATGCTGCTCGTTAAACTCCGCTGCAAGGATAAATATCCAAACTTTTTGCTTACTGTAATCCTATAAATGTTAAACATACATCCACTGTAGCAAGAAATGATGCTTTTATTGTTAATTCCATCTTCTCCAGCCTATATCACTCAGTTTAATTGTCTGTAAAGATTTGTAGAGAGTTAAATTCACCAGAGATAACCATTAAATAAAATGCTATATCAGGGTTTACATAATAAAATATAGAAAATATTTTGCAGTTCATATGCAGTAAGAGTAAACCAAATCCATTATCTTCATCACAAAGCCTTAGGCTTCATAACAGCCTTGTGTTACGAGGTACCTTGTAAACCTCCTATATTTAGTGCAGCCACAAGAACTCCGAGAGCCTGTAGCTGCATGTGGAATGCTGGCAGTGATGCCGGCAGTAACGCCTGGAACACTGGTAGGAATGTTAGCAGGAACGCTAGCAGGAACGGTGGTAGGAACACCAGCCACACCGGAGCGCGAGGACACAACTGAACCTGCTGTATGAATCTGGCCTCACTATCACTGATGCTGAGTCAGTGAGAACAAAAAAACAAAAGGGGGGGGGGGGAGGGGGCTGCTTCACTTCCAAACCCTCAGTCTCGTTTCACAGAACACCAGTGCTGGGAGAGCAGAGAAAGCAGTCATTCGTATCCGGTACCTTACCTCCGGCTGGATGGCTTTGAATACAGGAGCATCCATCAAAGTGATCTGGCCCTTTTGAAAAAAGAAAAAGAGGTCAGTGTTTTACAATTGACTGAAATTAATACCACATGTTGCTTGTGCTTATCTGAAAGATGCAGTGCAGTGTTTCTGGAGTTCAAAGAGTTCTGGAGTTGGGACAAATAATCACCCCAACTTACTGCTTGGTTCTAATGTGAATTTAGGGTACTGGATTTAACTTCTGTTAAACTCATTTATGTACCAAGTTCAAACTCAGCTGCAGTAATACCAATAAACACGAACACAACCCAGGAACCCAGGGGTTAATGTCATAAGTCAGTGCAGATAGCACACACACATTATTTGCATATGCATGTGAGCATGTGTGTGGGGGGGTGCATGTGTGTGTGCATGTCATGTGTGTTATCTAAAAGATCGAAATCTCTGCCACACATTCCACCACTCACAGCGAACTCCTCGGGCGTCACTCTGAGCACGTCGAACACCACCGCGTCATAACTCTTGGCTGAGTCCAAGCTCCGCCCATCCAGAGACTCAGAGCTGCTGCTGTCCTGCAGATGCACAGAGGCGAGATGCACAGGAAAGGCAACGTAAAGAGCGTGCACACAACAGAAGTGCAGATGGTGCCTGTACACAGTTCATCACAGCTCACCCAGCTATGTGTTCAGCAGGGCGTTAAGTATATGGGTAACAGTGCCCAGCAGGTGAAATATATGGTTGTTAGAAGGAAAATGTCATTGTCACGAACAGAGTCTGCAGGCCCTTTCAACGCCTTTTTCCAAGAGCTGAACACCTGGTTTTTGGACGTGTGCGTCATGTGGTTGTAAATCAGGCTGCAAAATAAGAATCTGCAATGGAGGCTTGTACAAACCCTCTGACCGGTTCAGCGTGGATCGTGAACATTGTCAATTTAACTACTGCTGTCAGCATTACCTTTATGTCTGATCATGTAATATACTGAAAAGTCAGATCTCTATGTCTATACAGTGCATCCATGATTTTATTGATTACTGCAATATGTAGTTAGTGGTGTTCTTCCAGTAATATAATGAAATCCATTTTTTGGATCTCATATCCAAGGGTAAAAATAGACTCTAGGTTAGAGGGATATGGATAAGATACTCAGGCACCATGAAATAGAATAGTCTTTTGAAGGCACATCTCCATGACTATGAAGAGTCTGTAAAGCTCTCCACATTATTACTGACTATTATCCTCTTTGCACACACCTTCCATTCGTACAGCAATCGTTCATTTAGTCCTCTCGGTTTTCACACATTCATTTCAGTTCTTCAGCTCTCATAGAGCGGACTGTAAGAGACACGTGACACGACATTCGTGACACGACATTCATGAAACGACATTCGAGCATCTCTCCTACACGCGAAGCAGCGTGCGATGGGCAGCCATAACCAGACCGTACAGTGCACAGAGCGGAGATGAAAATTCCTCGCAACACTTCCGTTATATGCAATATTGCGGAGCAAATAAAATAGATGTGCTTGCGTGCGCATTTGTGTGGAATGAGGAGCGATTCATAAGCGTAACCGCACCAGCTCTAGCCGCTTAACGTAGCGTGAGTGCTGCGATGCGAGCGCTTCTCCAGCTGTCAAGACTGATACGGTTATGTCCACGAGAGCTGTCGCTTTAGTCAAACTACCGCAGCGCTATCCAGAAGCAAAATAAAATCATCTTGAATACTCCTCAAATTAAAATCACAACAAAAAGGTACTCTACGGATAGCTTCCACTTAAAACAGTCCCTTTAAGGTCACTGAGCATGAGAAGTACCATAACGCAGGTTTCTGTACGCTCTGTTATTACAGCTGATTGGTGGACTAATGGGAGCTATTCTAAAGCAAAGGAGAGGTAATGCATTAAATTAGGTTACCCAGGCACTCCATGGTAAAAAAAAAATGACATCATGAAAGCTGTACTTATGCTTAAAATATTATATTTGAAATAAGCTGTTTTAAAACGTGTAAGGACTGAAACACTAGTGGAAACTCAATGACTGTCAGACGTGCCATGTGTACAATTACCTGGGTAGTGGCGGAGGTGATGCTGACGTTGGCAGAGAGCCCATTCCTCCTGTACATGCTCTCAGTCAGATGAAGAGACCCAGCTCACAGCAGACCTCAGCTGCTCACTGTCCCACACGACCTCTCAGCCATCTCTGGAACCACAATAAAAAAACCAAAATTTTCTAGTTGAATAAATAATCAATATATTAATTAAATATTTTTTGTATACACATCAGATATTAAATTCATATGAGTATTGTCTTAATACTTCTTAGTGTGCACCTTATTTTTATGGTTAGGGTTTCTAGAATTCAGCCTGTACTCCGCACTGTGAAATACTAAAAAAGAAAGGGAAAAAGCGCAAATATATGCAATGCTTAAGATGTCCAGCAGAGGGAGGGCTTCTCCACCAGAGCAGGCTCTGTCCTTTCTCCTCACGCCTCTTCCATCCTAATGCGCCTGCCCTACATTCAGCGCATCGGCCATTTCTCATTCCAGTGTACCAAGTCTCGTTTCCATCATCACCACGATGCCGTGCTGATCGACCGCTTTCTCAGTCACTCTCGCATAACGCTATTCACCGCGACGGAGCTGTGGAAAATCAACGGCCATTTGGCTGGCGAATGAGCCGAGAGCACGAAAACGGGGAGCAATCTCGCTGTAGCATAGTGCGGTCGAGCACAGAGACGCTCGAAATATACGCAAATTCTGCAGTTTTTGTTGTAAAATGCCCTCCGTTACTCTCTGCACTTCTCGTTACCAGACGCCGCCAAGGAAGAAAGTAGCGGGAAAAAAAAGATGAGCGGAGCGTATCTTCCTCGCGAGGCGGAAGAGCCGCCTCAGCATTGCAAAAAGGGTAATTTTGATGCTAGAGAGAGTGAAACAGAGAGTCCATGTACTACAGACCCAGAAACCTAGCGAGAAACGTGTCTGTGTGCCATGAATAGAAGGAGCTTTATCACTGTGTTCTTCATTCAGTAATGTGTTCCATTTAATTAAAAGGTACATCTCCATCTGACATGCTCGGCCACCTAACTAGTGCATAATGCATTTTTAGCTTTAACAGTAGTATTAAGACATTCAGAAGTAACTGTATAAATGAATATATAAACTGTATAATTCTGTAATTAACAGTATATTATCAAGGATGACAATATTAGTCTCACACACACATGCTAGTTACTATGTAGCCTCAGTCTCCATAGGTCTACCTTTCAAGTCTTATAGTCAATGGAGACTGTAAAAATAAAACAATAATTAAAAAAAAAAACACAATATCCTTATAACCATAACAAAGCTCATCTAATTAAGCACTACTCCCAAAGCATGGGGATCTGTTACAATAGGGAGGGTCTCATAGGGAGAAGAGAATAAAAATGCTGCAATGCAAGTGAGACCCCTTACAGCTGGCGCTTTGAATCAGAGGTGGAGGAAGGTACTGCCCTACACACAGGGGAAGGTACTGTCCTACACACAGGGGAAGGTGCTGTCCTACACACAGGGGAAGGTGCTGTCCTACACACAGGGGAAGGTACTGTCCTACACACAGGGGAAGGTGCTGCCCTACACACAGGGGAAGGTACTGCCCTACACACAGGGGAAGGTGCTGCCCTACACAGACTGGGGAAGGTACTGTCCTACACACAGGGGAAGGCTGCATGGGGCACTAGAATTCCCTTTCAGTCTCAACCACACACAGATTAGAAACACTTGAGCTTCTCTGCTTTTTCGCTGTTGTTTACCTGCCCTCATAAAATTTCTATTGGTTTGTCGAAGGGAAAGCTGCGAGTTTGATTGTACCTCAGTCACTGGAATTTGGCAATTCCACTCTACAATATCCCTTCTGGCATTACAGTTGGTCCTACTACACACTTTGATAAGTTTATCCCAGCCACCATGTGGTAGTGAAACAGCTGGACTCTTCAAAGTTAACGTCTCTGTTCTTTTAAATGGTGGGTCCAGTTATAACACACGCAACACAACAACACAACACAAGAGAAGAACCCGAGTGATGGAGCAGTACATTCAGGAGGCCTCAGCCTAAATGGAAAAATACCCACATCCCTTCCCTATCATTCCTGCTGTTCTTGAGCTCAGTATTATACTACAATAGATATGAACAGGGTCTAGAACCTGAGTGTGAACATCAGGTACAGCTCAGCTGGAAACAGTGTGCTTCAAGTCCAATGGAAGACAATCTTCCAGACTTTTTTTCTGTCCTGGCTCCAAGATGGTGGAATGAACTTTCACTGATTGTTCGGACTGCAGAATCCCTTGCAGTCTTCAAACGGAGACTAAAGACTCATCTATTGGCAGAGTATCTCAATGACCACTGATGCTGCACTTTCATATCTTTTTTTCAGTGCCGATTAACTTAAATTCTAGTACCTATTTGTTACTGCATTTGTTATTCTATTTGTTTAATAGAACTCATACAAGGGATAGTATTCTAGCAGTGTTCTAGATCAAATGTCCACTGGTCTCTAACCTACTTACTGGCTAGGATGCATTCAGCGAGTCAACAACAAAACACTAACGTAAATGCATTCAGCATGTATTCTGGCCCTAATGGTTCCCTTTTATGACCCAACAACGGCCTCTTCTGTTTTTCAGGTATTCTCCAACAAGGATTATTTGGGTAGATCTGCTGTTTACCATGACAAGATTCACTCCTCATTGCTCCAGCCCCACCCCCATACCCAGGCTCCAGCATGCCCTTGGTGATGGTGGTATTGGGTATATAAGTGTGTGTGTGTGTGTGTGTGTGTGTGTGTGTGTGTTGGGGGGGGGCATTAGGGTGGGGTGTCGCACTCTGGCCGGTACCTAGCCAACTTTAACACAACACACACGACAGTCACAGCACTCAGCCACTCCCATGATGCCTAATCATTATTCTCACACGTTCTTCATTCATTAACACTCCTATTTAAACCCCACAGGTACCTGAGGTCAGTGCTTGCTGGGTCTCTAGTGTAGCAGAGATTTTGTAAGCCTTCTTCTGTTTATGAATGCTTTTTTTTTTTTGCATTCTGAAAACAAACATTTTGTATTTTGTACTGCCATTTCGCTCCTGCTTCGAAAATGTCACATTTATGTAATGAACTTGTGCAATCACCTGCAATGCAACAACAAAGTGAGCAGCCTTTGTTCCACAGGTCAGAGTGCTGCACTGGTCTTATCTTAAACTGTGGGAATGACTCCCTGTGTACAGGCTCTGCCCCATGCCTGCTTCACTCTGTTACACTTACCCATTCTGGATCTTCACATGGCTGGTTTTCACATGGCTTGCGTCCACACGATAATTCTACTCAGGCCTTCAGGCCAGTGTGCTCACTTTCGAGGAGTCTCTCAGCAGCACTGCGAGAGAAGCAGACAGAAAACATGAGGTGGCCACAAAATGCTTACAGTCTTGAATTAAACATCAAATGGACTTATATTAGCACAAGACTTCTAAGAGCCCATTGCCTTTAGAGTCTATGATCAGTGTGAAAAAAAAGGATCCTGCACATCACTAAGGCAACACAGAGCGTATTAGAATGGTCTCCTGCCTGAGGTGCAGACACCTCAACATTAGAATGGTCGCCGAACAAATATTAGACTTCTAATGTTCAGGCCTAAATACTGTGCCCGTTATCTTTGAGAATACCCACACACCATCCCCCACACAGAATCGTGCTACTGTACATGTGCTCATAAATTCAAGCAGATGTCAGCAAGGAGACTGGAAGTGGATTCAAAGAAAGAAAAAGTGGAATGTGCTGTTGGGGGGGGGGGGGGGGGGGGGGGG
>JAOYMR010000015.1:6406060-6424303 GCA_025802075.1 Tenebrosternarchus preto
CCCCCCCCCCCCCCCCCCCCCCCCCCCCCCCCCCCCCCCCCCCCCCCCCCCCCCCCCCCCCCCCCCCCCCCCTGGTGCTAATAAATTAAAGGTTTATCCAGGCATGCTGTTTTATTTCCACCAGAATTTCTACAGCCCTCTGTTAGTATTAACTTATTTAAAAACACATATTAGTTTATGTATCTGCATTTTTGGCTCTCGTTATTTGTAATCTTTACTTTCCCAGAAAACTGCCCTGCAGGGATCATATAAATGACACTATTTCAGATGACTTGGCTCAGTGTTCAATGATGCCACAGGCATAGTCAAAGCTCAATAGCAAAATAAAAGTAGCATCAGCATTACAATTAAAATAAAATTAGGAAATACATTTTCAGTAAAGAAAGGGCAGAATCCCGTTGAGAATCAACTATATGTGAAAGGCTGTAATTTTTGTTCAGTGCAGAAACTCAACTTGAAACACCAACCTTAGTGAAACAAAAGGTTTCCTTGATAGAATTGTAAATGACATTTATGAAAGTATGTCTTTATAAAGCAACTATGGAACACAAGCACCATTAAAAAAAAAAGTAAGGTAAACTAACCATTCTTATTTAAAAAAAACAAAAACACACACAAGATGCGGCATTATAAGGAATGCTGTAGATTGGCGGGCGGGCAGGGGAGGGGGGGGGTTAACCACACTGTACATAAAGGCCAATCACCACCCATCACTCCAGGATAAGTGCTATATGTTGCCAGATAAATACCCCAATATAACAGATTTTTATAACATATGTCTTTTTGAACAGAAAATAACAGAAAGTGGTATGCAGTGAGCAGGCATTCCATGAACTGGAAGACAAGCATGTTTCAGCCTGTTATAAGCATCAATCCCTACAGATTTTATGTTATAGGAAAAAAATTTGGCAGCGAAAATTTGGAGGACCAAAAATTGAGAGCAATAATAATTACTCATTTAGTAAGAAAAACTGCTATGCATCGCTTGTCACTTGGACATATCACAACTTAGTTGCTTAGTGGACCTATGAGAACCTAACAGACGACGCACAATGCTAGAGCCCTCCTGGTAATATCTGCACACGTGTCAGAAAACATTTCACTGAACATGGGAGCTTGTAGTTACAGATTACAGTAACCACCACAATCAGACATTGGACAAAATCACTACAGGGGACTTTTGATCAAACATATCTCATATATATGAGATATTATTGATATATATATTATTGATGTAGCTAATGACAAAGAAATGCCACACTCCTGACTACTGTCACACAAATATAATTCTCATTCACACAAGTAAGCATTTCAAACTCATGACTTAATTTTCGACCAATGACAAATGCAACCACGCATTAATAACAAAATTAACAGCAGACCTAGGCTAAATGTTAGCTAACTTCACTGCTATTTTCCTGTCTGTGCACACAGCCTTGTTTACACAGGAAAAACACTTTAGCCCAGTTTAAACAGCCTGGTCTTGCTGCTGTTGTTGTTTTAACAGTTAACTCACTGCTTGTTACATTTTTTTAGAAACCACAACCAAAGAATTTCATTAACTTCTGGGACATGTTATCGAAGCTTCTCTTGGTGCTGTTCAGTCTCACACCAAAATATCTGTAAAAACATGCGCTGTGAATCAGACTAGCTAATAACGATAATCATTAGTTACTTTCATAGTATTAGATATTGGTGAATGTATCTAAAACAGTATTAGATACATTCACCATGTTCACTGGTAAATCTGAAATCACTTGCAAGTTATGAGTGTGCGTGTAAATGTAGTATGTCGATGACTACATATCAAGGCTGCAAGTTAATAGGAAAGAGGTGCATTCTCTATCCGAGTATGGTGGGATGATTTCTTTCCACACCATCCTTGCACATTTCCCCTTACACCTCAGCTTGCTTGGGTTTTACATACAAGCTACTTTGGGCTGATTTTTTTGCTTTAAGTACAATATAAATAAAAGTGAACTAAAACTCAGCACCTGAATCGCACTTACCATGCCCCTTTTAAAAAAATCTGTATGACTGCTGAAAAAGTGGCCATCATCTTTGAATCATGGCAACCCCTTATGTAAGCATCACAACACATAGGAAATCTAGAACCTCTCTCAAATACAAATCCAATCTTAAACTCCAAAGCCTTTTCTATCGTCTGGTAGAACATACATTTCTGCATCCTGCAAAGAGAAACTAAAAAATAAAATAAAAACTGCCGGCTTGTTTTCCAACAGAGCAGAAAAATGGACGGACGTCTTCCTCAAACCCGTGTTGCCCAAAGGTTACGCAACTACAAGAAAAAAATGTCCAAGCCAGCAGTTTCAGAAAACAACAGTTTAGTTCCTCGCAAGGAAAGAAGTTTATGTTCTACCGCTAAAGTTCAAAACTTTTAAAGGCAACAAAATATTTTACTCTCAAGAACCGTCTATGTGCCTAACAAGATTTCTGCAAAGTTCTAGCTACAGGGTTTGTGGTGGTGGGGGGGGGGGCACATATATTCCATACAGACCTCACAGGATAAAGTGATGAAGGGCTTCAAATGAACCTTAAATGTGATTAATCAAGGCTGGATATACACTACCAGATCCATTCAGGGTGAAAAGTGGTCAACTGCAGATCAAACAAAGCAAAAACTCAATTCAAAGTCATATCTGTGAGGCATTGTGAAGATTTACCTAGAAAATTTTTTTGCCTACAAAGAAAGTAAAAATATTGCATGATATTTCATAACCAAAAGTAGATAAAAAATAAAAATATATACGAAACTTTACTGAATTCCTGATCAAAGTAATATTTTACCTCTGATACAACCATAGACTGATCTAGAACACACTGAACACTTGTTTCAAGTTGAGGAGCTGGTTTTCTGAGTTGATATAGTTTCAGATTATACTTTGAAGAATCTGGTATAGCACAAAGAATAGTCTGTGCCTGTAAAACCAAAAATATGTTTTAAATGAATAACAAAAGTAGATGGCAAAGACGAGAAAAATCATAATATGTAACTCTAAAATTTATAATGAAATAGTATACTAAATTACTTCTATTAAAACATCTCTGAAGGTATATAACAAAAACAGAGTTTTGTTTAGCTTCAGCCTAAAAATCAGTTGTTTGATATTTACTTTCCCCTTTAGGAATACTCTAAATACAAAACTTAGTCCAAGCTGATAAAAAAAGAAGCAAAGCTATGCTTATATATCATGTTATTCTGTGATAAATCCCCTATTATCAATGCACCTGGCTGCATTTCACAGGCAAACTACTCCCTATTTTACCACCGTTTTAAGCACCTTTTTCAAAAACATACATAACCTCTCTATAAACAAAAACAACCCCCCCTGCCCCCCCCCCCCCCCCAAAAAAAAAATCTGTTTAAATTTCTTAAAATCTCTAAGGAATATTTTACGGTAGTACCAAGGCTTTGTGTAGAGATATTTTGTGCCAGGAGTTTGCTATGTGAAATATTTAAATGCTATGACAAACATGTTTAAAAGAGGCTTCTTTACTTCCTTGCAGGTTCTTGACTATGAGGTAGAACCCGGTTGAAGTTGAGGAAAAGCTTAAAATACTGTCTGTTATGAGTATGTTACGTTGTATGATGAGGTATTGAATGGATGTGTCACACAAAGCTTTTGCACTGGCAGATAAAACCAATCCATGTGAATTATGGCCTTACTTGAGGCCACATGTGCAAAAACAGGTCAGGTAAAAGCATGATATGACAAACATCTTATCTGAGCTTTCACATTATTCATTATTGCAACATGCCTATATTACTCTATGTTTTAAAATGTGAATTTATATATAACAAAAAAAAAAAAAACAAAAGAAAATCTCCTGAAGGCCTTGATTATTGAGACCTTCTACTCAATTCTCTTTCCCAACTGCATTACATGGCTCCTTCCCTTTGAAGAAAGAAAGAAAAACAATGAAAAACAAACAAACAAACAAACAAACAAAAAAACAGCTTCTCTCTTATGTCCCGTTTTACACAAACAGATGACTCACAAAAACGGACAAGTAGAAAACGCGCAAGGCAGGTTCATCATCCATTTAACTGATTCTTTTAAAACCACTTAACTGCAAAAATAGCCATCTTAAAGCTTCCTTTCCACTGAACCACCAAGCATCAATGAAAACTGGCTTTCTTAATAATCACATGCAGGGGCCTCCTGGGGACTGCTCTTGGCACCCTCCTCGCCAGCTTCTTTCGCTGGCCCATCATCGGCATACGGAGCCCCGTAGGCACCCTCAGAGCCGTCTGCTGGCGCCCCCCGCTGGCCGTCTGCGGCATCTCCCTGCAAGTCCGTGTGGTTGGTGGCCTCTGCGCCCGAGCCCATGTGCTTCTTTCGCAAGTGCTGGTTGAGGGTGCCCTGGAAGGGGAAGCACTTGCCGCAGATCTGGCAGTGGAAGGGTTTGTTGTCGGTGTGTCCACGGATGTGGTACTCTAGCTGATCTTTGCGGGTGTACTTCTTGCCACAGTACTTGCAGACGAACGGCGTGATGCCCATGTGCAAGCGCATGTGTCGGTCCAGGCTTCCCTTCTGGTTGAAGGACTTGCCGCAGTAGATGCAGATGAGGCGCTCGTTGAACGGGTACCATTGGCCACGCAGGCTGCGCTCCCTCACGTCGTTCTCGAAGACGCCCGTCGCCGCTCCCGCACCCCCCTCGCCGTCCTCCGTGCCTGGCTTGAGCTGAGAGATCACCTCCGCCGGCACCGGGACCGGCCGCTTGGGCCGGGCTCGGCCGCCTCGGAACCCGCTGAGGATCGAGCGAGACGGGCTAGACGGACTAATGCTGACAAAGCAGGATGAGGGCAGCGCCGAGTAGGTGTAACCAGCAGGGGGCAGCACCGGCCCGTACGAGCCCACGCTCACAGCCAGCACCTGCTCCCCATCCACCATCTCCGTGTGGTAGCCGTCGTCCCCCGCCGACGAGCTGTCCGAGTAGCTAGGCCGGTCCGTCTTCTCCAGTTTGATGTGGACGTCGGTCACCTGGCCATCCTTCCCGATCAGGTCCACCTGTTCTGGCTCGGCCTCCATGGACGCCTCCTGCTCCGACACGCCGTCGCTGCTCCCGCGGTCCGACTGCCCCTCCTCGGATAACTGCGCGGGAGCCCTGGCCGACCCCCTCGTCTCTCCGCCGTGGCTCTTTCGCTGGTAGTACGTTGGGGAAATCTGGGTGGGGTTTATAAAAACGCCCACTTCCTTCACGCCGTTGCGTCCAATCCGGGCGCCCGTGGCGTGATCTTCATCTTCGCCGTCTGCCCCGCCGGGCACAGGGAGGCTGATCTTGGAGTGGATGCCCTCCAGGATCTGAGTGCACTTGTCAATGACGGCCTGCATCTGCAGGAAGCTGGCAGCGGTGAGGAAGCTGACTACATCGCGCAGGCGGAGCTCCATGTGACCCGTGTAGCAGAAGGCCAGCAGCTGTTCAAACACCTCGGGGCTCTTGATCACGGAGAGGGAGAGGCCGCTCATGGTGCCAAGGGCCGAGTGGTCGCGGAAGTAGGGCGAGCTGGCGGCCAGGACGGCCTTGTGCGCCCGGAACGGCTGGCCCTGGATGTGCACGATGATGTCGCAGAGCTTACCCTGGAGCCGCAGGTCGTTGAGCTGCTTCAGGACAGTGCTGCTGAACTCGGGCACGTCAAACTCTATGAAGCCGCCGCTGTCCTCCATGACTCATTGACGTCTCTCCTGGCTTGCAGAAAACCTAATGGGAAACCCATAAGTATGTGAGCGGGAGAGACCTACTGACTTGTGCAGAAAGAAAAGCAGCAAAAACATACGGGCCAACAACATCGCAAGGCTAACTGTAAATCCTTTGCAAAATCTAGTAGCTAAACGTACTTTTATCAAAACAAACGGTTTCAGTGCATTGCTGTGATTTTAATCCTCTTACTTATAATGGTCTGGCCTCATTTCACATTTCATGACAGTTTATAAAGGACTCAGCAGCACTAGGATTCAGCTGGCAAACAGAACTACTTAAGAAAATAAACTATGGTTTCAATGTTCCTTGGCAGTGTGGGCAAAATATGAAAATCTGCTTAAAACCTCTTACCCACTAACCCATTCTTAAATTTCTTTTTCTTTAATTCTTATTCATTTTTTTTTTTATTTAATTTTTGGAACTATTATTTAATCACTATCCCTTTTAACATGGTATCTGGAGGTTTTGGAGGTCACTATGTAAACATTCCTGAACCGTGCATCATTTTGTACACATTATTTATCTTTTTTTTTTTTTTTAATTTAAATGTTTATAACTTGTTCAGTTAAAAGGTCCAATAAGAAGCAGAGGCAACAACAGATCTAAGTACATTTTGCTCCACTGGCCATTGTATAAATATTGCACAATAAATGTACAACCAGCATGTTTACTATTTTTTTCCTCTTTGTAACACTAGAGCTGAACCAAGGTTGCAGTTTCAGCAGTCTCTATGCCACTATTTAGACAGACACTCTGCATGCCAACACTCGTATCTTTGTCCTGGACCTGCTAAACCTGTTGCACTTGAAAGCTGTCTTAGTGTACAAATCATAGTTTGTTGCCACTCCAAAATCCAAAACAGCGCTTGGATCACTACATGCTTCAACATCTAGGTGATATGACGGTTGCTCCAACAGGGGTACGATATGCCATCAGTGAAGCTCTTGCACGTTCATACTGATGGCACCACAAAACAGACAGATGTCGTCTGTATTCCGCTAGTGTCCGTGTTGTTTGGGACAGGAAATCTAACTGTACAACGAGGTAAAAAGTCAACAGGTTTGCCAATAAAAGCCACACGAGGTTCCCCTGGAGACTTTGGCATGATAAACATTTCACTGGCGTTTTATTATGTTTTGGAATCCGTCTAATTGATTTTCCTTCGTGGAAACGTTCTCAATCTTTCATGACAGCCTACTGTTCTCTGCTTGCCATTCGAGTTGTTTGTGTTCTAATGCGTATGCAATATTGAGGAAACTGAATAACGTTAAACGGCCTGTCGATAAACACAGACGCACGCTACAAAAGTTAAGCCCGTTTTCCTTTTGTCCACTTGTCCATTTTTTGATCTACCACAAACAACCCTTAACTAATGCTGCCCTCCACGTGCACCCATCACGTGAGTGCTCGTCACGTCTACTCATCACGTGAGTGCCCGTCACGTCCACTCATCAGGTGGGGCAGATGTTCAACGTCATCCGTCTATGGATCAAAAGCACGTACCCAATGAAAGCATGGTCCCTAAACATAATGGTGAAGGTCACTGTGCCCTGCATGGACACTAGGAAATGAATATAATGCTGACTTCTGACAAGAGCACGATTGCTACTTGTTAAGTCTGATAAGGACCAAAGATAAAAAAAGAAGAAACACTGATAAAAATGCATGCACAGGAAAGACAGACAGGTAGAGACCGACAAACACTTCTTGTGAGAATACTTTAGGATCAAATGCTATTTACACAACTTTAAACTTGACCGATACTGGAAGTTAACCATGGACTGGTGATAACTCAAACACGTGAAAATGTCCCTAGAAATATTCTAATGTTAAATTATTTTTAAACATATTGTAAAAATTGAGACAATGGAAATGGTTTTTAAATGTTTGTCATAGGATCGCTTTCTTTTGGAGCAGTTTCACTACACTTGGCATCAGCATCTTGACGACCGACCAAGCGCTAACATTAGTCTTCGTTTCAGTACATCATTAAGTATAATGTTTTAGAAAGAAAATCTGTGACAGAACACATTAAAGCTAAAATCTATTTGAGAAAAAGAAAAAAAAATGGAGGAGAAACAAAGACCTGTTGGTGATATTGCAGACCTTTATATTATTCAATGACTGAAAACTGAATGCAGAGCTGTCCTTCTTTTACAATGTACATGTAATGGTTTAAATCATCTACCTTGGAAGGCTGGACTGATCCTGCAATAAAGTACTGCAGCTGGGAGATTTCACAGGAGGAAATATGCAGAGAACAGAACTGTAGCTACATCCAAGAGTGGCACATCTGTGCAGTTTAACCCAGTCTAACTCGCAGAGGCTTATTCTTTTGAACAGCAATGAACACTGCACTGAACTGCACTGCACTTCTACATTTAAACAGCAATGAACACTGAACTGCACTGCACTTCTACATATAAACAGCAATGAACACTGCACTGAACTGCACTGCACTTCTACATATAAACAGCAATGAACGCTGCACTGAACTTCTACATATGCCAACAATTTTTCAAGGCTTGGCACTATGGCAGTTAAATCAGTTAAAGAGAATTATTGCAAATTTAAGTAGCTGTCAAAATATTTCTCGCAAACCTGCACCAAGCAATACCAGACAGAAAATGAGAGGAATACTACTAAACTCTCCTCTACATTTTAACACATGCTATTGACTAAAATATTATGTCACATTAGATAGTTTAAAAGAAAACTGCTTCTGAAAAACTTGTCTGACCACACAATAACGAAAAACAGACTGTGATGCACATTATAACTCATGTTATCTTGTGGCAACATCACAGATTTTCCAAGATCCCCAAGCAGTTACATAAAGTACGCGTCACCCGTTTCCAACAGTTCCTTTACATCTTGTCCTCCTAGGTTTTCACTCTTGTCTAATTCTGTCCTTCTAAGCTCCCTGGTGATTCAGCACGATTACCTACACAGTCTCCGTCAGCGAATCTCGGAGCACGAGCGCTTTTTCCCCCAATTGCCAGGGCTAAAAGCAAACGAAACAAAAATACAACAGACTAAAGGAAAAGGAAACGAATGACCAAGAAGGGAGCGTTCGTTCTGCATTTTATTCATTACTGATACCATCATTATAAAGATCAGGCTGAAAGTTGATCCTTATGGACAGAGTGATGTGTAATGGAGGCTACCAGCCCAAACCATGTGCACTGAGCTGAACCCAGGTTTGACAAGCTGGCAGAGAACGTATGCCGAGTTGATCTAGTGGACACACAACGCAAGCGTTCTTGGCTAAGCTCCAGAGAACTGTAGTTACAAGTTCAGGCGCTCTGGATTTTGTTTTTAAGCAAATGGTGTGCAGTTAGGTTCAAATGCTGGGTCAAACCTATATGTTACACATTAAAAACCTTCCTCAACACAACATACACTGCAAATGTTTCTAGAAAGCTGGCCGATCACATTGCATTATCCTGCATGCTTTCTGTGATAAGAAAGCAATGACATGCAGATATAAAGGATCTAGTACCAAAGTACAATATGTGGAAGGGTGATAGTCTGGTAACGCAAGTTAAGACTCAAAGAACATTATAGTTGGCTTGTAGTGACGGTTGCTTAGCTGCACTTTCATTCTTTCAGTTCCAAGAGCCCAAAATACCTTTTAAGAGCACATTTCATACAAGCCTATATGAAGCTGTTGATCTATATGGAGCTGGCCAGACAGGGTGCCTCAGAAGTGCTTTTGCCCCTCCCACATTACTCAACCATCCATCTATACCTTAGGTTACAGTACTCTACATCAAATACTACTTTTTAAATAATGGGGTATAAAACAAGGCATCGTTGTGAGAAATGGCCTCATTTACTATAAATAGCAATGGTTCAAATTACAAATGCAATATACTGAAATGTAGAGGTTTTTTTTGTGGCACCAACTAGAATGCCCACATTTTTAATGTGAAACAGTCTGTAGAGTTTACACATTATAGTACCAAAAAAAAAAGGATGAATAACAGTTCTGCAGGCAAAAATATCTTGATTAGAGAGGGCAGGGAAGAATGGCCAGCCTAACAGAACATGGCAAAAAGGCTATGGTAACACAGGTACAACAGTGGCAAACTGAAAAGCATTTCAGAATCTACATATCAAACCATAAGCCAGGTGGGTTAGAATAGCAGAACATTTTGGGTTCTACTCTTGTCACTTAAAAACAGGATGGTCACAGAAACAAAACCGTTGAAGAAAGAAAAACAAAAGGCTGAATCACACTTTCGACATGCAGGTGGAGTTCAGCCTAAACAGCATGTGGACCCCACCTGCTTAATGGTACAATGGAGGTGAAATGGTACACGTGTTGGTTTTTTCTTGGCAAACATTGGGATTACCTAATATGAATCAAGGATGGCTGGAAAGCCACAGCCTATCGGAGAGCTACTGCTGACCATGTGCTTCAATTTACAGCCAACAATGTACCGTTTTTATGAAGGCTATTTACAGCATGATACTGCACAGACAAAAGCACAAGGTCTTTTCAAACTGGCCCTATGAACATGATAATGAGCTCAGGGAGCTACCAGATCTGAACCCAATCAACAACCTTTGGGAGGAGGTAGCTCAGCGCAGCTGGCAAATGAGCAGCATTTCCACGATCAAAACCAATAATTAGTATGGTGGTCCTTACAAAGGTGCCGGTGAATATACACTCAAGACCCTTACAGACAACCCTGTTCATCATTAATATTTGCCTATATCTGTTAGAACAGGGACCTTAAACTTACTTGAACGCTCTACAATCAGCTTCTGCAAATCCTGCCCTGAAGATATGCACAGTGCAGCCACGGTTCATGCTTCTAAGCGAATTTGATTTTATTTCTGTTCTTGTCTGATTGGTTCAGTTAAGTGCTTTTGGAAAAAGTACTTTTGCATAATCAAACTGTGCAGCTCTGAATTCCAATATCTGGTATTCTTTACACATATCTTAACTAATCAAAAGCACAGATTTACAAAATCTTAAAACGTCCCTCAATCTCTATGCAGTTCTGCCACAATTTGCAAGTCTTGAGATTAGGTCTTTGCAGCAATAAGTGGGCTTTCAGCTAAATGAGACTCCTCATGTGCTTAAGTGCATTCTAACTATAACATGAAATGGAAATACTGTAGTAAATCTACTCACATGTGAATAATACATCAATCCTACCTCAAGCAAGCTTTCAAAGCACATGTAGCTTCCAGAACTTATCAGATGTCCCATGCTGATTTTAACCCTCAGAATTAATAAACAAGGAATGAAAGATTAAGGAACTGAAGGAATCGTTAAAGTACATGAGCAACTGAAGCACTGTTAAAGGACTGTGGCGTGGTAAACAGCGTTTAGTCTATTCTGCAAAACAGCCAGCACAGCCAGTACTACCGAGAGAGCTTTATATACGAGACCTGGATCTTAACATGCAGGTGCTTTGATGGACCATAAAGACAAAAAAAAAAAAAAAAAAAAAAAAAAAAAAAAAAAAAAAAAAAAAAAAACTGCAGAGCTGTCAGGTTTTTTTTTTACTTTACACTTTCGCCAGAGGCAAAGGTGAGGCAGTTAAACTAGGTATGGTAGTGGTTATAAAATCAAAATGCAAGATTAAATATATTCAATAACATTACCTTGTTCAATTTACACAGAAATAACAAAATAATGCATCTGGCACATGTAAGTCAATCAGACACATAATTAGTACTCCCATTAGTACCCATTTTTTCATTTCTAAAACTAAGCTGCTTTTTTCTGTGGCCAGTCTTAGAAGAAAAAATATCTGATCGTTAAGATAGAGCAAAGGAAAGTGCAGCGCAATTTTAAAAGGGAAATTAAGAATAGCCATAACAAGAATGGCTGGGGAAATCAGGCTTTGCATACCTAACAGGCATAATCAGGGGGGGATAAAAATATCACAGTTTCGCTCTCTTTTGTGCTGTCCATGGGTCAAAGCCATTCATCCTTCTCCTGTTGTCCCGGATTGAAGATGGCCAAGATACACGTATCCAAAACCCAATAAGCTGAAATGCAAGGTTTGACATTTCATTTATAGTTTTTTTCCAGCAGTCTACCCTTCACTGCAGGTTGAAATTCACCAAACCAGAGAAACAAAGTCAGTTTCAACAGACACCTAAATATCTTCATGGACAGAAGACTACAGGACAGGTTAAAACCAAAAGCAAAACAGAAGGTTTTTCTATTAAAACTCTACATCTCATCACTACTGATAATGCTGGTATGTTGGACACTGTAGAAAACTGGTAGATAGCAGAACACGCAAAAAAAATTATGAAAATTATTAGAAGGCAGAATGTTAGACATAAAACCCTCAGAGTTTACCAAGTGCAAAGCAGGAATATCTACACATGGAGACTGACTTGGCTACATCTGTTCTGACAAGCCCTGCAGGGAAACTGGTCATAATCTGGGTGGGTCATGCAGATCCCCAGCACCACCATAAGGCGCTACCTATCAGCTGCATGAAGAAACAGAACTTGGGGGAGACCCAAGTATGCATAGAATACACGTAAAATATACCCATTATGGAAATTAGGCATAGCAAATGCCAATTCAAGCAGATGAGAATTCAGTTTATTAAGTCTACTTTCAGTGGATATTTGATTTTTTTTTTATCCAAAAAGCAAAATGTCCTACATGATCTTATTCATTCATTACGTGGATCTAAATTTCCTAAACTGAGGGAAGTTGGAGTATTAAATGACCCTTTATCACCCAACACCACTGTACTTTGTACATTTTAGATTTAGAAGCAGCAGATTCATCCTCGTGTCGAGATCTCTAAATCAAAGCAAAAAAGCAATATGTACATAATGCTATAAAATGTTAGATATACAAAATGTAGAATTTAGCTTAAAGATTTCCGAGCTTAAAAACAGCTATGATAGATTCTGAGACACACGATCGCATCGTAAATTCTCGACCCGATTAATTTGTACACGACAGATAGCGTGGATCACGAACGTGTACATGACATTTCAGAACAGAAAAGTTAAATGAGGAAGCTCGCACGAAGTGAAACTAACTTCTACCAAACTCAGCTAACTTAGCTAGCTAACCACGAGGAGCCCGTTAAACGCCTCAACTTGGTTAGCGTATTGTAGCGAATATTACTAGCTAACTAACATTCAACAAGTCTATATATTTGGAACCAATTAACTAACTATTCATTTCACATAACCGATATCAGGACAATTTAATCGTAGCTAGCTAATGCTAGTTAGCCAAGTTTAATAAGGCAAGGGACTTTTTAACATGAGCTCATTGGTATTACTGTAATGCAACACTAGCTCGGGCTGATAGCTAAATTAGCTAGCTATTCTTGCTGACATTATATTTCTTTTATTGTGGGTATAGTAAACATCAGGTTTGATGCCAGCCAGCGCTACGCAGAAGTTGTTGTGAGCGCCGTCTGGTTATCTAGGTAGCTGGCTGGCTAGCTATCCATCTAAACCCAAGCAAGGAAATTGGCCCACTTAGCAAAAGGTTACTGACTACACAGAATCATTTCAACTTATGAAAAATGCGGCTATGGGACAGTGTTATCTATAGCTTGCAAATTGGCAACGTATTTCCTTTATTATTGTGTTAAACGAATAGGCATATAGTGGTTTACTCGAAAAGTAAATTAGGTTAGTAAATTAGCAAGATATCTAGCTAGTTGGCTGGCGGTATAGCAACGTTAGTTGGTAACCTAGTTAGCTAGCTACCTACCTAGATCCACTAGCAAGTAGCTATATCAGCCAGCAAGCTAGTTAGCTTTAGCCAAACTGTCATAGAATGCTAAAAAGAAAGCTAGCTAGCTAGCTATTTACATTCAGACACACGCCTAATCAGTCAGCACAGTACCAAAAGCAATTAATTAATCCGATTAAATATCTGATACATTGTCAAAATTCACGTAATACCCTCTCCGGATCAAACGCTGCCCATTCCCCCGCAGCGACTCTCTACTCCAGCCTGGCCTCCTCCTTCCCCAGCTCTATTCTGCTACTGCTGCTGTATTTTTTTTCCCCCAACCGTTCTCCACCGGAAGTGAATGCGTCTGCTCCCCAGTGCTCACTTTGTGTAGCACAGCATGACAACTAACATTCGTAGTTGACATGCAGATCCCTGTTAGATGTTTGCTTGCTTGTTTACTTGTTCTCTTCTTTGTTTTAATAGCTGACAGTCGTGATACAAAAGTCAGGAAGTTGGCTGTTGTTTGAGGATGTGTGGACCTACAGGCCTGCAAGCATGGTGTTTCAGCTTGTGTTATAACGATTTAGCAATAATAGCACTTAGCAATAATAATAATAATAATAATAATAATAATAATAATAATAATAATAATAATAATAATAATAATAAAAGATGCAAAAACACTTCGCAGCATTCCAAATGTTCTATCTTATCAAACAATTCTATCTTATAACACAATGAACAGTAGAGGGCGTCAAAGACTAAATTATTATTTTGAGCAAAGCGGACTGTTGTGAATTTTTATGACTTTGCTTTGGATAATAGAACAGGCTTCTTTTTGTAACAACACAGTAATTGTCTGTTAATGTAATAAACTGGACTAGATAAAAAGGTGCTTCCGTATAATGCATTTATAAGACAAGTACAGTACATCAATTCACGTTTGTGAGAAAGAAAGAAAGAAAGAAAGAAAGAAAGAAAGAAAGAAAGAAAAAGAATGAAAGAAAAAAAAGCTCGGGATCATGGCAAACATTTTAACTTTTTTGTTAGTACAAGAAACTGAGCAAAAGACTAGGAGTATATAGTACTCTGAGTTTAAAGCAATGATCATTTTCTTAAAGATAGAGTCAGATGAACTTCAGTGTTAGAATATAAGATTTGTATTTGACTGTTGGATCACATAATGTTTTATAACTGTCATGTTCAACTACACACATACAAGGACCACGTTTATATACATTTGTAACTCGACCAATGCCTGCATGCAAGGAAGTGTTTGAAATGCCGTTAATCCATGAAGTAGTCAATTTATTAGTCGAAGTACAAGCACCCCCAGCCTCTACAATGGGGTTGAAATGAAAACGTATTTAACTGAGTGAACGACAGCAAAAACAGTATCAAAGTAAAGAAAAGGTGTTTCTTTTTGCCATCTGTTCAAAGGCAAATTCTATTTGATGCAAAAAAATTATTACCAAGATATTTTCAATCCTTTAAAAGCTCCATTTATCAACATGACTTTATGAGCCAAATATCTCACTCCTCTCCTTGTATCTCTGGGTATACGGCTGCCATATTTATGGAGCTGAATGTTATCCTGTGTGTTCCCTTTCTTCGCCCTCTGCTTGTCTGAGTGACAGCTTGGCAGGGGGAGTGAATATCTGACCTAATCTGGGTGCAGGTGGGTGACTGGCATAAAAAGTAAGGTGCTTTGTCATCGCACGTGCCCCTGCGTGTGCGCCATGTTAAACAAGTCATCGCACGTGCCCCTGAGTGTCCTCCATGTTAAACAAGTCTTCCCTCTATTCTCTCCCAGTAAGTTTCTCTGATTTTTTTTTCCTGCTCTCATTCTTCATGAAACAGAGAATGAAAGAAAGATTCCCCTACAGACACACACATGCACAAGTGAATAAGTAGCCAAAGGTATGGGTGATTTGAAATGGTTTTGTTGACCTCAAGGGGTGATGGTGGCATAGATAACATTTTCAAACAGTATTGCTCATCAAAAGGCTGTCCTGTTGAAGTCGTAATCTTCCTTGAAGCGAGGCATTGTTTGCTGTTGCACCCATTCACTTGACCGAGAATTCCTCAGCGCTAAGCTAATGGGGCAGCTTGGGAGTGAGGGTGGAGTGGCAGATCAGAGCTGGGGACCCGGATGGGGTGGCCAAGGGCCCCAAGGTGACTCCGTGGGATTTGTTGCCCAGGTGACCAGGCAAATTTCAGCTCTGCTGCTGGAGTTAAGACAGCGCAAAGGCAGTGGTGGATGATGTTTCCACAGACTCATACTCCATGGTTTCCAATAAGGTCGGAGAGGCATACAAAACCACTTGTACAACATATCTGCAGTTTTGTTTGGCTTTAGAATCACGCAGAGTAGATTTTTATTGATGAAAGTGCAAACTTGTTCAATAACTGCAAATGGGGGGGGGGATCTCTATTTTATTTAAGAAATAATCTTTTTTCATGCTTTGTGTTAGTAAGGAGTGTATGAAATATCAGTGTTGATATCTTCCTTTGTTAGCTGAGGGTAGATTTCAGAGCATTAAAGGCATACAGGTGCACTCAATTCTTGGCTTGGCAAAGGTAGGTCACAGGTGACTATCTCTGCTTGGCATCTGATATTTAGATTTCATGCCAAAAGATTACCTATAAACAAAGACATTGTACATGAGATCTAATTGTTTATTTTACAAAAAAATGTTTTTTTGAAGCCACAATAGTATCTGTTTAATAGTTAAATGGCTTTGTACAATTTAAAAGAAACAAAAAAAACCCCAGTTGATTAATAAAATGAAATTAAATTATTTGAAACACTTTAATCTTCAAACTAACCACTTTTGAGTATTGTAACAGAAAAGGACATTTCTGAAAGAAACTAGTGCCATTTTCTTAGAGTAACACCCATGAATTGACCATTGTTTTTGTCCTTGCTTGAGAAGTCCAGAAATACCTTGGCTGTCAGCAGGGAGAAAGAACAATAGAGCCCCAGTCCTGTAAGGGCCAGGTTCACTGATGGAGAACATGCTTTACGATAGCAGGTGTTTGAGTCTGTCAGAACCTGCTCCTCACCACGACCGCCACTCAAAGGCTCGGGTTGTCCAGGTGTGTATGGTGGGTGCATGTGTGTGCTGCCTTAATCTTCTTGGGTTACTGCTTGATGGAATTCAGGGTTGCAGTGTACTATATGGTAATCAGATTATCGATACACTCAGTATTATGTGGATAAATAGTCTTTTGAATTTTTCTCCACATAAGTTCACACAAATTGGGAATATCTTTGAATGTACCTGGTTATGCTTTGCACAAACTACTGCAGGTCATAAAAAAGGTTTACAGATCGTGAATTATGTTCTCTACACAAGAAGAAAACAGACATGCTTTTGCTACATCATGCTCCAATGTTTGAAATAGTTCACACAAAATATCTAATTATGCTATTTTATGTTCACATTAAGGATTAAAACTGAATAATAAATAATTTTCCAATATTCTCCCACATCCTGTTGTACTTGGAATGTAATATTATGTTACCTTGATATAAATTGGCCTGTTAGTTGCAGGAATTCAAGAAACTTTTAAAGGGTGAATGGCAACTTGTTAGGTTAAAGTATCTTGCCCTGTATTTAAACTCACGTCTCCTGAACTGAATTTGGCTAAAATCTTCAACAGAATAATTTATCTCTCTATGTCTAAACCACTTTATTCTATTTTTGCTGTTTTGATGTAGATATATGTAGACAGTAATAAAGAAACCAACATTTTAATATTGCTGACACTAACGCAGGAATGAAAGGTGCAGGTAAATGAATAGACCAATCAGAGGATTTGAAAACCTCACCACAGTGATGTATCATAACATCTCAGTTGCTTAAGAAATTAAGCCAAATTGTGGAAATAATGGCTGCCACTGGGGAGAACACAACAGAGGGGCCTGGAGATGGAGGAAGTGAATGAGTGATCCCTGGCACTCTGCATTGGGAGGAGGGAGAGAGAGAAGTAGAGAGAGAGAGAAACAGAGAGGTGTGTTGCCTGGTGCTTAGCCTGAATGAAAGGCCCTGCTTAGCGGACCAGAGATCAAAAATGAGGGGGCCGGGCTGTGGCTTCACCTGGGCCTTTTGTCATTGATAAGTCTGTCATCCCCGCTGATATTGGAGCAGTAATGGCAACCGATGATTAGCCCACTCCTGAGCTATTAACCACATTTCTTATTCCTCGGCCCGCGCTCTGTCAGGAGAAAGACACACAAAGGGATCCTTTATGGTCCTTGAGCCTTAAACTCGCCAGCCGCATCCACCTGACCTGAAAAGCACAACTGTGGTCCCATCCACAGGCTGGAGAAGATGAAGGCCAGGGACGAGATACATGTCAAAGGTCGAGCCTCAGTGCTGCTTCAAATGAGGGAGTTCTGAGTGACTGGTGTGCTGAAAGAAAGCCACTGTGAAAATTACAGAAAATTGGCTGTTTTGTCAACATTTCATCGGCAGATTTGCAGAAAAATGACCCTCGACCATTGGCATCCCCCCACTCCCTATCCAGCAGATAGCTAAAGGGATTGACTCAGTCAGAATTTGACTGACAAACAAATCTCCTCTGTATATCTCCAGACATCCCTCTCTCAGTACACCTTGCTGGCAGTGATATTTAATATGATCTCTTTTTAATGATCCTTAAGTGGGTGAAATTACATCTCCTGAAAAAAACATGTAAGATTTCATGGAGACAGAATGAGGGGGCCTAACTTTTCCTTTTTACCTCCTTGCTGGGGGGGGGGGGGGGGGGGGGGGGGGGGGGGGGGGGGGGGGGGGGGGGGGGGGGGGGGGGGGGGGGGGGGG
>JAOYMR010000015.1:6425494-6447486 GCA_025802075.1 Tenebrosternarchus preto
AATGAATAAATAAGTGAATAAATGAATTAATGAATCAATAAATCAATGAATAAATAAGTGAATAAATGAGTGAATGATTCAATAAATCAATGAATAAATAAGTGAATAAATGAGTGAATGAATCAATAAATCAATGAATAAATAAGTGAATAAATGAATTAATGAATCAATAAATCAATGAATAAATAAGTGAATAAATGAGTGAATGAATCAATACATCAATGAATAAATAAGTGAATAAATCAATAAATCAGTGAATTAATGAATCAATAAATCAATGAATAAATAAGTGAATAAATGAATTAATGAATTTAATCATCAATCTTTAGTTTTCATATCTTTTGCTGAATAAACATTTAAGACTTTGTTTTGGTTGAGTATGTTCATTCCACTAATAATCCACCTATTTTACTCACAAATTCCAAGCGGGTTGATTAAGGCTGGCACACAGTATCAGTGTGAGCAGAACTGAAGTGCCTGTCATCCTTATTATGATCCTCCACAGGAAACACAGCGGCGTAAGGTTCTTCAGATCTTTCATCTTTTTCTTCTTCCCCATCTTCTTACTTTTTTTTCTCCCTTTTCAGCTGAACAAAATGAAATCTTTGCCCCCTCAGAATGGCTGTAGTCGAGGAATAACCAGGATCATCATTATGTCTGGAAAAACACCTCCATTCCTTATTAAAATGAGCAGAAACACTGTGTGTGGGTTCTGTTTTTAAATCAAAGATAACCATTACACTATTTGACAGACTGATTAAATGTAATCTTGAATTCTGAAGTAACACATGAAAAGGAGGAAACTGGCACAGGAACGTGTTTAGTAGCTGATGATGAGGATTTGATCTCAGCTGTAGACCTGGACCACACCTGGACCTAGACCATAACCTGGACCTAGACCACAACTGGACCACACCTGGACCTAGACCATAACCTGGACCTGGACCAGACCTGGACCTGGACCATAACCTGGACCTGGACCACACCTGGACCATACCTAAACCATACCAGCACCACACCTGGACCTAGACCATAACTTGGACCTGGACCAGACCTGGACCACACCTCGACCACACCTGGACCTGACCGACAGAATTAATTACATTCATCAACTTTCTTAAATTGATGTTCTGTTGGAGTTCTGATACTTCAGAGATGGAAAATCTTGGGATGTTGTGTTCCTGTTCAAATGTGTGCATAGTTGATCGTAAACAAGGCAGCTAATTAGAACAAAATGGCAATGTATCAGAGGCCTGTAATAACATCACGTAATAATGTCATGTAATAATCTCATGTTTAGAAATCAAATTAATTTGTCTGCATAGTGCTATGGAAGACTCTCAAACACTGGGTGACAAACACACCAAAGCTGATTAAAAAAGATTTTAAACATCAAAGACTTTGGCTGTAATGAAACAGGACTTCTCGTAAATCAGTATCGCATAGAATCCAGCAAGTACCCTCAAGCCTCCCTGAGGCGACCAGTTCTCCCAGAGCCGCTAATGAGGGCTGCAGTCCCTCTTCAACTAAGCCCCTTGTTCTTTAGTCTGCTACATTCAGCTCTCAGGAGTGCACTGCTCAGATGCTGCTGGGAGGTGCAGTAAACCACACTAACCCCAAGGGGGCAGTAGCTGGGAAGGAAACTGTGAGGAGCGAGAGATTCCTGTGAATGGGGGGATGCAGGCGTCTGTCATCTCCCACAGGAGGAGCTGCATGCTGGGCATGAACCCATGCTTAAGAGACAGCTGGGGGAGGAGCAGAATGGGGGCGGGGCATAAACACAGTATGGGGCGGAGCAGAGGACATAACGGGGGGCAGAGCAAGGCACATAACAGGGGCAGTGCAGAAAACAAGGGGGTGGAGCAGGAAAAAGAACAGGGGCGGAGCAAGAAACAGAACAGGTGGTGGAGCAGGAAACAGAACAGGTGGTGGAGCAGGAAACAGAACAGGTGGTGGAGCAGGAAACAGAACAGGTGGTGGAGCAGGAAACAGAACAGGTGATGGAGCAGGAAACAGAACAGGTGGTGGAGCAGGAAACAGAACAGGTGGTGGAGCAGGAAACAGAACAGGGGCAGGGTGGAACAGGAAAAGCTCTCACCAGTTACCTAGTAACTCGTCTCATCATGAGTTATTAGGTATTAGCAGATATGTACATGAAATAAGAAAAACTAAAACTAACAAAAACAGTAAAACATGCTGGATCAGTTTCATAAAACCCACCAGCATATTTAACATGATGTTAACAGCACACAGCGCCATGGTAACATCTTTAACATGATGTTAACAGCACACAGCGCCATGGTAACATCTTTAACATGATGTTAACAGCACATAGCGCCATGGTAACACCTTTAACATGATAACAGCACATATTGCCATGGTAACACCTTTAACATGATGTTAACAGCACATAGCACCACGGTAACACCTTTCCTCCTTCATAATTGTATATTAGGAGTGAGCTTGATGTCTACCTGCAGTAGTATGAGTAAGTGAAGGGGGAGTGCTACTTTAGGTGGTGGAGAGGAAGAAACTATAAACAGACACAGACTGAGGACAGATATTTTTTTTTCTTTCTGTTCTGCCATATTGAAGCCTTCATCTCAGTACAACCATGCAGTTCCTGTCATGATGAAAGAGCGCCCCCTGGCTGGATCAGTGTCGCTGCTGCAGGGGGGAGGCGGTGGTTAGTAGCCGGGCTGTGTTACACTGGAACTCTGAGGAGGTTGTGTTACACTGGAACTCTGAGGAGGTTGTGTTACACTGGAGCTCTGAGGAGGTTGTGTTACAATGTAGCTCTGAGGGGGTTGTGTGACACGAGCTCTGAGGAGGTTGTGTTACACTTTAGCTCTGAGGGGGTTGTGTTACACTGGAGCTCTGAGGAGGTTGTGTTACACTTTAGCTCTGAGGGGGTTGTGTTACACTGCAGCACTGATGAGGTTGTGTTACACTGCAGCACTGATGAGGTTGTGAGTCTCTGTTACTTTGTAGCTCAGAGGAGGTTGTGTTACTCTGTAGCTCTGAGGAGGCTGTGATACTCTCCAGAGTATGCATGCATCTCTGCAGATCTGGTTTTTCCTCCCCGTAAGGGAAGTGCTGACCTTCCATACTGAGAGAATGTCGCAGGTGCATTGTGGGGGTTCGGACCCCCCGTGCGTTGCTTTCCACAGCTCTTCCTGTCCACAAAGGACACGCGACCTTATTATAACTCCATATTAGTAGAGGCAGCACAAAGACGCCAGACCTTGGACTACAGCTAAACAAAGAGCCACAGCTTCAACAATAGGTCTTGGCACCATGCCTGAATATGAAAAATGAATATCCAATGGCCACAGTATTGACTCTGCACCTTTTATCTCGAGACAAAGGAAGAGAAGGGTGAGCAGGAGAAGTGGAGGCGGGGCTAAAGAGGCCTTTCAATAAGAGCAGTTTGGTCCGTCACCCGGGGCGACTCCTGTGGTACATGCAGCGCGGTGGAGGGATCCTCCTCGGGAAGGTGTTAATTGCCGGTCAGGGCTACGCCGATAGAGCCCAGGGCACAGATTAAGCGATTTCCATTAGAACACGCCTGTCGTTATGTAACCTGCCCTCATTGCTCTTGGACCTCGTGCTGTTTGGCTGCCGTGTGTGGAGCGTGTTCACAGTGTGGAGCGTGTTCACTGTGTGGGGCGTGTTCACAGTGTGGAGCGTGTTCACTGTGTGGGGCGTGTTCACAGTGTGGGGCGTGTTCACAGTGTGGGGTGTGTTCACTGTGTGGAGCGTGTTCACTGTGTGGGGCGTGTTCACTGTGTGGGGCGTGTTCACAGTGTGGGGCGTGTTCACAGTGTGGGGCGTGTTCACTGTGTGGGGCGTGTTCACAGTGTGGGGCGTGTTCACTGTGTGGGGCATGTTCACAGTGTGGGGCGTGTTCACTGTGTGGGGCGTGTTCACAGTGTGGAGCATGTTCACAGTGTGGGGCGTGTTCACTGTGTGGGGCGTGTCCACTGTGTGGGGCAGTTAGCAATGGAAACAAGGGCAGCAGCTTTTGAGGTGGCAAAAAGAGCGTCCCACACTAGCTCCGCCCCCTGGGAGGAGCCTGACAGGGTGAGGGCTCAGGCGGGTGGAGTGTTTCAGCTAGTCACAGAGACTCTAAGCAGAGATGAAGGTCATGTTTAGTGTGTGTGTGTGTGCACAGTTTATTTGTCATGTACAGCTTGTGCATATGAGAAAGACAAAAGTTTATACAAAATAGGATAAATAAAGGACAAAATAGGATAAATAAAGTTTATACAAAAGAAATAAATCTCTACACAAAAATCTCTGTACAAGGAGGTTCAAGTGAATAAATCAAGTAAACAAAACCCAATCAAAAGCGTAAACAGTGTCTCTGAGCCTCAGTTTACAACTCAGGAGTTCTGGTGGCATCTCCTGAGTTGGGTTCGCTTGGGTTCCCCATGAACCCACAGGGTCAACCCTAAACCTGCTCTGCAAGTCCCCGAAACTCACTCGGGCTGTTTGTTACATCATAGTTGGTCTCCCGGCGACCACGGTTGCAGGGTGCTGGAATATTCTATGACAGTGCGTAGGTGGTAGTTAGCTGGTGATGGTGCAGGTGGCTTCAGGGTTGTCAGTGGAAGATCAGGTTAACCTTCAGCTGGACGCCTGTGAGCAGAGCAGTCAGGCAGAGGTTTTTAAACTTGAACAAAGTTGTAGGAAGGAAAGTTAAATAAATCGGCTGCTAGTGTATTTTTATGATGAGCTGGGATTAGTGGCGAAGCATTAGGGATGTTTGTAGTACTATTACAAACAAACTCCATTCCCCAAGCTGAGTCCACTAAGCACCAATCAGGCGCTGTTCTCTGCAGTGGTCTGCAGCGGCCGGGGGGGTGGGGGTTGGTGGTGAGTGCCTTTGACAGTGTGAGGCATGGAGGCCAATTAGTGATGCAAAATTAGCATATTGTGAGCACCAAGGTCTGTGTAAGCCGTAACGCCGGCAGGCGGGAACACTCTGGGACGCGGGAACACTCTGGGACGCAGGAAAGGTGGAGAGGCAATTAAAGCTCCACACCAGGACGGACAAAGTGGCTACCTCCGACAGGATAATTACAAATAAAGACACAGGATTTCCACATTAAGCCCAGCGTGTGCATGTGACGAGTGTGTGTGCGTGCGTGCGTGCGTGCGTGCGTGTGTGTGTGTGTGTGTTAACAGCTCAAAGAGGAAATAGCTTGGCACGTATTCTAAGCAGGGGTGCTCATTTTGGAATCGTTCTAATTAAGAGCCTGTGCCAACGCACATGACCCCTGCGAACTGCAGACCAAATTGTGTTGTTACGGTGTGTAACAAATTCAGGGGTTTATTCCTGTGAAATAAAGCACACGGCTGAGATCTGTAGCAGGAGGCATTAAAAATGCATGATGGCTCCTTCGCGGTTGTTCCACCAGAGAGGCATCGGAGTGGAGTGGAGTGGAGGAATCTAGATGAGGCTCTCATCTGTTATTTGCTGTTATTTAGACAGGAGAGGCTCCAAAGGCTGGTGATGTGGGTTTTTTTCCGAGCAAAGGGATATTGCAGTAGGAGATAAACCTGTTTTCTTATTGTGGGGAAGAAGCAGGAGGTGTAAGGAAGGAGAATGAATCTTACAGGCTCTGCTTTAACAGTGACAAGCTGTGTGTGTTTGTACCTGATGTAACCACTCACCTCTAAATACATGCATAAAACAATTCTTAAATACATGCATGAAATGCAAAAAAAATAATTGTTGTTTAATTTTGTTAAGTTGCCAATAACCATAAACCAGAAATAAATAATTCAGTAAATGGAAGTTGGCAGTGGGTCAGAGTGGGGATATTAGTGCAGTGGACTGATTGCAACACTGAAGGACATTTCTGCATGGCCTTAATGCGCACACACACACACACACACACACACACACACACACACACACACACACACACCCACACCCACACTGCAATTACTTCAGAATAGCAGGAGAAGCTAAAACACAGTACTGCGCAGAGACCAGAGAGCCATCCAAGAGCACCACGGTACAACAGAGCTACATGTCATTATCACATTACTGCACTCTGTGTGTGTGTGTGTGTGTGTGTGTGTGTGTGTGTGTGTGTGTGTGCACGACGTGCGGGCGTGTGTGTGGTGTGCAGGTGCGTGTGTGCATGCGTGTGCGTGAGTGTTCTCTCAGATTCTAGCAGGATTACACAGAACACATACATTAGCAATTAGGGTTATTTTGAGTTACTTCTGGGCAGGTGTCTCTGTGATGGTCATGGAAAACACAGCAATGACACATTTATGTTCTGATTAAATACCCGCTTCTTCCTGTGTGATGTCAGTCATTTATGTAATTACTCTTTTAAGATCTGTTCAGGGTAATTGTGTGTGTGTATCAGTGATGGTGGTGGAGTGTGTGTCAGTGGTGGAGGTGGAGTGTGTGTTAGGGGTGGTGGTGGTGGAGTGTGTGTTGGGGTGGTGGTGGTGGAGTGTGTGTTAGGGATGGTGGTGGTGGAGTGTGTGTCAGTGGTTGAGTGTGTGTTAGGGGTGGTGGTGGTGGAGTGTGTGTCAGTGGTGGAGTGTGTGTTAGGGATGGTGGTGGTGGAGTGTGTGTTAGGGGTGGTGGTGGTGGAGTGTGTGTCAGTGGTGGAGTGTGTGTTAGGGGTGGTGGTGGTGGAGTGTGTGTTAGGGATGGTGGTGGTGGAGTGTGTGTCAGGGGTGGTGGTGGTGGAGTGTGTGTTAGGGGTGGTGGTGGTGGAGTGTGTGTCTGTGGTGGAGTGTGTGTTAGGGATGGTGGTGGTGGAGTGTGTGTTAGGGATGGTGGTGGTGGAGTGTGTGTCAGTGGTTGAGTGTGTGTCAGGGGTGGTGGTGGTGGAGTGTGTGTCAGGGGTGGTGGTGGAGTGTTTGTCAGTGGTAGTGGTGGAGTGTGTGTCATTGGTGGAGAGTGTGTCAGTGGTGGTGGTGGTGGAGTGTGTGTCTGTGGTGGAGTGTGTGTCTGTGGTGGTGGTGGAGTGTGTGTCAGTGGAGGAGTGTGTGTTTGGTGTCCCACCTCCAGTGGGAAGGTGAGATATGAGACCCCTGAAAGGGGCAGTGGAACGTCTGCAGAGTCCGCAGGAGGAGAAGATGGAGACAGATTAGAAGACGGGCAGGTGTCCAGCTGCAATAATGTACAGCTACTGTCCCTTCCAGCACCAGCGAGCTGCTTCTCAACTCATGAAAGAAAAGATCTCTGTGTGTGTGTGTTTGTGCCTTTGATGTGATATGTGTTTCTATAGAATGAAATGTTAAAATGACCCATGTCACAAATGACTGCAGGTTAGAAAAGTGTGTGGCCACACCCTCTACCTCCCAGGTGTGTGTATAGACAAAACAGGAAGTCTAGCTAACAAGGTAACGTAACACGTAACATAACAAGTTAACGTAATGTAACACTGAAACATACCAGTTTTATATTTGTACCAGTAAACATTATTCATAATTCAGACAATATCCTGAAGGCGTGATGTAGAACTCGAGACTGTACTACATTTCACCATGTTGAAGTCTGTAGCAGGTGATACTGCGACTGTTTCTTACAACTGCAACTGTAGACAAATGTATTTATTTAAAAATACATCAAATATATCCTGCAGAACAGCTAGAAAATAGATATTTTTATTTAAAAAAGTTTCTTAACATATCAACTTAAAAATAAAGCCTTAAATAAAGAGTGAACTAAGTACGAGAGAAAAAGAAAACTACATACCAAACAAAAACTTTGCATCCATTCTTGTTCAGTTCTTGTTCAGTTCTTGTTCAGTTCTTTTCAAGCCTTGCCACAGAGGACACGTTATTAAACGAGGTCCAAACGAACACGTCAACACGGCTACGTTCCTGCCCTGCTTCCCTCAACTCTTAACCCTTTGCTGAGAATAGACCACCCTGGCCAGGGTTAATCCTGTGAAAATATTTCTCTGTGCACTAAGTTCCCCAGCATGAGACCCAGACACTGTCTGCTCCCAGGACTGGTACGTCCTGTTTGTGCAGGAGGCAGCAGGAAGTATAAACGTTTGACTCCTCACACACCTCTCTGGAGAGGAGACCTTTTGTTGTAGATTCTATTGTTTGCTATTTATTTAAAGTTTTAAGACAATCAGGTTTAAATGGTAATATTTTGCATACACGGAATAGGTGGCTTTAGCTAGTAAGTTTACAGGCAACAGCTGTTCCTTTGTTCTTGGGCAAAGTTAAAATTACTGATGATCTGCCAAAATTAAGAGGATGATAAAAAAGTATATATATTTTTTTAAGTTGCTTTTTTAGACATAAGACATAAATCCACAAACATGCATATATGTTTCGTGGAAAGAAAAAATGAGTTGAACCAAAGTTTGGTAGTTTAGTTTTTAACTTCAGATCCTGACTGAATGCCTTCCCTATGACCCTTCAGTGCTTCCTGGTCAAAGACATACCAGGATCCTGGGACTGTTGTTCTAGCCCCAGAGTGGCTGAGGTGAAAGTGGGGGGGGCGTTGGACTGGTTTAGACCTAAGCATCTTTCATTAAGTTATAAAACCTCAAGAATAAGACACTGACAACCTGTGATAGGATCTAGCAATGCAGTAACATGGTATTATGGAAAGAGAAAACAATCATTTTTTAAGTAAGCACCTGTGATCTTGCATGAAAGCCGCTAGTTTATGGCTTCAGTCTGTATAGAGATGGAAGGAGATGAATGTGAGACAGACTGTAAGAGAGAGAGAGAGAGCGAGAGAGAGAGAGAGAGAGATTGTACAGAACAACAGCCTGGGGCAGTAATATCTCAGCCATGTGGGGTCAGTGCAGGGAGAGCAGGCAATGCACTCAGGTGCTTCCCTAAGAGAATCCAACTGCCTCTATACTATCCTTCTCATAAGCCATACCAGGCCAGGTTTAACCAGGCCTGACCTCAGTCTGAGATATGGTTTGATTTTTTTAACCCTATTGGGTGAACTCGCTCAGGGCAATCTGGTGCTGTGTGGAGCAGGTTGACCTCTGCACCTGACCTGGCTGACCTCTGACATTTTTTGTGGTATAATGGCATTTTAGAGGAGGCATTTCATTTTAAGTAGTTTTCTCATTTAGCGTGAATGTCCAAACCAGTGATAAAATGGCATCATAAGCTTTAACTCTGCATGTCATAAAGTAGAAAAGTGAAAATGCAAAGGGTCTTGTTGGCACCCATAACGGGAGCTGTGGATGAAGGAATCTCTTTCAGTTCTAGTGACAGTCATGTCTAATGGTCTTGCAGCAGTGTAAGCAAAAAGGTCAGGAGTTTACTAGGTGGCTCAGAATTCCCAGTGATGACATAATGCGGGAACACCTGTGTCATTAACAGCAGAGCAAGCCGAGCCTGTCTCTGTTTTCTGTCTGGAAAGCATGTGACGAAGCCGTAGTTCGAGAAAACTTGCGAAGGATTTTTTTTTTCTGCACAGCAAAGTGACAAAAACATTGTATTAAATTTCAGATGCATTGTTTTGGCATTTGGCCAATGAGAGGCTCCATTTTCTCATGGGAGACAGATGTGACATGCAGAGGTTTCTGAGTCAAGATGTCTGCCAGGCAAAGACAGCTTGCTGTTGACACCTCATACAGCAAAAGGGAAAGGGGGTGGTTGCAGGCCAAGCACGTCCCGTCACCTAATTACCTTTAGCTTTACTCTGACAAATTCTTGATTTCCGCTCCTAAATGGAGAGTCTGGCAACGGCTCTTCCCTCAGAGGTTAATGGTCTCACTATGAACTGACATGCGCTCATGTCTCATTTTCCATATCCATAAACAAAGTCCTTACTGCTGGTGAACTGGCCAGTGAGTAACAGCTCACCTCCTCAACCGCTTTGGCCTCAGGGACAAGCCGAGTGTGGATCAACCATCAGAGAGAGGTTGGCCGCTGGAAGCACCCGTATGGAAGAGGAGGTCCTAGGCTCCTGTTGATGTGTCTCTTGTCTCTTCTGGATAGCTTCCTCCTCACCTCTTTAAATGTTAAGGTGTTTGGAACGAAGCCCCAGGGCAATATCTCTCGAGGCTCTCTTGCTGTTAGCTCCAGGGGTCAACGTCGGCAATAAATCTACCCCCGACCCCACCCCCCCTCCCCCGACCCCACCCTCCGTCCCCCACTTGAAACTACTCATGTAAGGCTTCAAGGAGCACATATATACTTTGTCTAATTGCTCCCTTTTTGGAAAACATCAGCGGACGAGGTCAGTTCAGTAGAAAAATCTTCAAACTAATTGTAAGTGTCTTACTCTACAAATACCACACACTGGACACATCATTGTCACATAAGCTGTGACGTTTAAAGTCTGTAATAAAGGGGGCAATTGCACCAGGCACACGGCAATGGCACCATTTTAATTGGTTCCCTGAAGATATTTCAGGAAGTTGGAAGTAGCTTGAAAGGCTCTGAACTGAATTAACTTATTTAGCGGCACTACCATATGACTGCAGAGAATAATAATGGCAAGAATAAGATAAAGAAATGCCTAATGTAACGTTTTGGATCTGAGAAGCAAAGCACTTCCAAAGGCTTCATATAATGGCAAGTTTATAGATGTCAAAAGAATCTCAAATATGGATTCTGCTTTCTAATACAGAATACGATGAGTGTGATCTTCTGAAGATTCCCTTTTTGTCTAACTTCTAACGCCATCCACCTCACCCCACCCCCACTTTTCTTTTCTTCTCTACCCTCTCCCACTGATGGAGGACCCTGGGTCAAGCTTCCTAAAAGAAGCAGATGTTTGGTGTCGTGGAACCGGATATACATGGTTAGGACCTACTGCTCAGGTTTGGGAAGCAAATGTCGGCAGTAGCTTCTTTACCTTCTAACTGGACAGGTGACATGTTCACTACTGTGACACTGAGCAGAAATACATCACTGAGCAGAACACTGAAGTTATAAATCACAAAAATATCCTGTACAGCATTTAAAAATATACTGCAGTTTGGAAGCTTTTCAATAAATATTTTTTTATATTATTTCATTTAAATGTAGGTATGTTAATGAACTGATATGTGTGTTAATCGGATTCTTTCATTTTAAAGTCAGGGGGAAAAAAATTGATATTGGTTATTGCCATGACGTTTGTATGTATTCCACAACAGTCTTAAATCTTTTACAAACTTCTGTTGTGCAGTCTGATATTTCTTGTCTGTGCAGTGCTAACTGACAGAACTTGATCAGTCCCAGTGTGTGGTTGAGAATATGCACATAAAACAGATGAACAAGTAGTACAAGCCTAGGAATTTACTGCTTAGAACAACAAAAAAAAAAGGATATGCAGAAACTGGAGAATATTACAACAGAGAATTGATGCAAGTTCTTGTATTTTTGGACAGTGCATGAAAGTAAATATGCCTTTCGACACTGTTCATGTGATCCTGGTCTATGCTGACATACAGGACAGAAGAGTCAAAAATATCAGACACAAGAGTAGGAAAGTACATAGAGGAACACATTTCTGGTGATACTTAAAAAACACTGCATTTGGAGTTAAAACCTTGAGAAACTGTATTTTTTCACATTATGAGGTCAAAGCAGGCAACAACAAATAGTGCCATTCTTTCTACTTAGAGATAGATAGATAGATAGATAAGACAGCTTAAATAATTGACAAATATTTTTATTGTTGCTCATACCGATGACTGGTTTGAGAGGCGCCTGTCAGAGTGGCAAACGTCAAAGAAATACTCAACATATACTGGTTAACCCCAAAATAAATATACTAATTTTCATGACTTAATTAAACACTGATTTCCATTTCAGATTAAATCATTATAAACTGTTTTCCTTCAGTTACTGGAAAGTATGGGCTGCACCTGTAGAGTGTACCAATCTATTAACATTAGATAGTACAGTAGTGGCAAACTTTAGGAACATTGCAAGAGTCATGGTAGTGATTATTTTGCATCCCAACATGCACTGAGAGAGAAAGAGAGAGAGAGAGAGAGAGAGAGAGAGAGAGAGAGAGAGAGAAAGAGAGAGAGAAAGAGAGAGCATCACAGGCTAGTTAGAGAGAGCATCGCCTGCAGCTAGCCTGGCTAAGTCCTCGTGTGTTTAAACAGATGGTGATGGGTCCTCTCCCTTGGCCTGCTCTCGCAATCCCCAATGCAACAACTTCCCTAAACGAAGCCTTTGAAAAATTCCAAAGGCAACATGTACTTAATGGTTTAATAAAAGAGCGACTTCATTCAATACACACTGCCCGATGGCCTGGCCTTCCTGGCACATCTAAGGCGGGATTTCCGTGCCTTTATCCCAGACCGTCTGAGAATCACTGTCCAAGAACAGGGCTGGGAGAAAGCATGCAAGGATTTAGGGAGATAAAAAACACATGCGGATGGGGATCGACTTCAGCGTCCTGCCTTTACTGTTTGTTTTCTTAAACCTTTTGCTGACAGTGGTGAGCATGCTCCCGAAAACCAATGGCGTTCAGAGTGCAGTCCTCCCATAACCAGAGAATGGCTGCAGAGAAAGACTTTGTAATTCTGATGTCACTTTCTAATATTGAGATCACAAATCTGAATATGAGATTGATTAAAAATAAGAGATGGAAAATAAAGATGATAGGTAAATTGCTCTCCAAGAGGTGCCCTCCAAGAGAGAGAGAAATTGATATTTTTACATCAGTGTCCATACTGTAATATATGTAATAAATGTATTATATGTAAAATTGAAGAAGCCCTCTGTAAAATGTGTTCCGTTTAAATTCTACCTGCAATCTAAAATTCATTCAGTTCAGTGCATTTTATTTAATTTTTATTGGTATAGTTTGACTTTCAAATATTAACACTGACATTAGTACAAAAATACCTTCTGCAACACAGAGCAAGCTGAGAGTAACTGAGACACACTTGTTGAATAATGACAAAGACCTGCATTTCCAATACACAGGTAAACAAAATTATTTTGATTATTTCTAAACTCTACAGGCCGCTAATCCGTAAACAAGGCCAAATCTGATTATTGGCTTGGTATCTATACCTCAGCTCAGCTCTGTGTCACGCGAACTCCGATAGAGTCTTCAGTGCAGAGGATGTCACGTGTCACTGGAGGAACCTGAAGACTGGAATAGTACTCCCTCATCAATTATTCAAAACGACTCAGATGGGAAGGTGATAACAAAGAGAAATCAATGCTGGGAAATTGCCGACAAATCAATGGAGACAATACCCTCCGAACAGTCCCTTTGCTGGCCCTGATCGCAGCAGGTGATAAAGACTCGCGAATTATTGGCAGCTGACAGCATGTGCTGTTGTATTATTAACAATGTTTTCGCTGTCTTGTGATGATCTCTCCTGTGTATAACCGAAAATGATTCAAGCCGATTTTTCACTCTTCGAAGGTCAGAAGGGCTAGCGGAAATAGGGCTAGCGCGAGCTGTAAACGTTCAACACTGGACGCAATATACTTTCATTTGAAAGTCATTAAAAGATAAAATCAGGGCACATAGTTTGCAATGATTTTCAGCCTGCGGAACGGAGAGAGATATGACGCTCGAGTCGGGCTCGCTGAAATCTGTCATCATTCAGATTTGTCCAGTTGTCAGGCGCTGAGTATGGCTTGGCTTTCAGCCAGATGTGGATCCCTTTCTGTCGCTCCCTGAAGATTCCCGACCAAAATTATTGATACACTGATTTTACACATGTAAAAATGATAAACTTTGGAGTAATGCGATTTTAATGGGACAGGGGTTGAGGAGGGGGCGGAAACAAGGGAAAAGGAAAAGCCAAAAAGCGAGAAAGCGAGAGAGAAAGTGAATGAGCGAGAGCGAGAGAGGTTGTCATCACGACTCTCGTGTGTAATACGGGATTAGGACACAGGTGAAAGCATACTGCATATAATGCTGACAGACACCTTCAGGTAGCCCCTTAACCCCCAAATCACCCTTCCTTTTGTAAAGCTGCCCTTCACCTTATTCGTTAGGTTCATAAGATGAGTGCAGTTCCATATGAGTACAGCAAAGTATACTTGAAGCTCAGTGTAGTTCAGAACCAAAGATGCGGTTATAAGCCAGCTGCCGAATAAGCCGGCTGTGACTAACTGCAGATCTTATTGTATTTAAATGCTCATCTACCATGATACCCAATTCAATATCAGTGCGATCAATACTAAAGGTACAATGGATGTTTCAATAAAATTTTTGACCTCAGATGTTGCCCTTGTATAGACAACCTAAAAAGAGAAAAATGATTGTGATATTTTAAAAATGAGAAAAATGACTGTGATATTTTAAACCATTGACTAGCGACGAGAGGTCTATATTATCAAGAAATAGATCATCAGTGCTTTGTGTTTTGTGTAGGTTTCTTGTACCTGTGAGATGCCAGGCTCAACTATGTCTGGCTAGTCAGTGGGTCATGAAGCCAAGTTACACAAGGAATTCATGCATTGGATGGCCATAATGCATGAGAGCACGTGCATATGTGCGCATTCGTGACACAGTGCATTTGTGCGGACTTGTGTATGCATGAAGAAAAAGACATTGCAGGAATGGTTCAGTTTGTTCCCTGTCTTGTAGCCTGTTTTCTGAGACTGGTCCTCCATGCAGCTCATATCTCAGGTGTCCTCCCTGACCTTGTCCATTGTCCTCCTGCAAAATGGGTCCTTTTGTCTGGCCCTTTCTGCAGGTCATTGCGTGAAGTGCCTCTTAGCGTCTGCCATAATTCGGCCCGCAACTCGAGCCGTGACGAGCTCCCTGGCTGCCATTCATCACATCATGGGACCATGAGCACGCAGTATCAGTCGCCCTTAATCGGCCCCTTGGGGAGGGGAGTAAAACTTTGTTGCTTAAATATTCAAATGGCAGTTAATTGGGATGTGTGGGAGTGAACCGGGAGCCACAGTTCTCCATCCGTGGAGACGGTGGGATGCAAGTGAAGCAGCGTAAAGAGACGGTTTGAATCTCGTCTCTCAGAAAGGAGAAAAGAAGAGACGAAAAAGAAGTAGAAGAAAGAGAGAGCAAAAGGCAAAGGGGGAAAGATAAAGCAGGAAAAGTGAAGGAAGGAACTTGATCCTACAGCAGGTCTCAGCTTCAGCTGCTCAGGCACAGAAGCATCTGTTGAACTGAGGAGTTTGGTGGAAAGTAGCCAGGTCCAAATCTGGAGAGGTAACAGTGGGTTTCTGATCCACTCTCTGTCTGTGGGAGAGGAGTTGCACTCGCCCTATCATATCTCTTCCACACACACACACACACACACACACACACACACACATTATGCACGCACATACTCACACATGCACACCCACACACAAAATCCTGAATTCTGAGCCTTATATACACGCCGATGAGTGTGTCTCATGGCTCAGTGTCATCACAGTCCAGTGAGCACTTTAAAGTAGGAGCTCTTTCACACACGCTCGCACATACACACAGATCCTTCAGAGGGATATCTATAAGCATATATAATGTACAAGTAGTTAGTGATGCAGTGCCCATCTGAGAGCACACAGACGTCCTGGTTTCCAGTAACAAATACACTGTATTGGAGCACACATGGGACCTTTCTGTTAATTAAGACTTAAAACATAAAAAAGAACAGGAGAAAGAAGAAAAGAAAAGCTTCCCTCTCTCTTCATCTCAAGCTTTGTGTACCATGACCCTTGAAGTACACAAACACTTAACCTGGTTCAAGCAAAACCATTAATAATTAGCAGATTTTTGGAATATCATTTTCTCATGTTCTCCATCTCTTTTGCCTCTCTCTCTCTCTCTCTCTCTCTCTCTCTCTCTCTCTCATCTTTCATTATTTATATCTCTGTATATTTTTCTATTTCTCACTTTCTCTTTCTTTGTATTTCATTCTCTGTCTGTATTTCTCTCTTTATTTCTTGTTTCTTTCTGCCTCTCACTCACCCCCCTCCCACAATGCCTGACTCTGGTTCTGAACACGGCCATGCGGCAAGAACGAAATATCAGAGGATCGCCTTTCCGACACGGCACACCCCAACGAGCATGCGGGACGCGGATCAAAGGCCTCTCGGTCGCTCCTGCGCCTACCGCAGCGCGTCCCTGACAGGGCAGGACAAAGCACAGCCATTGTGCAGGCAGGACCAGTCAGAGCTAATGGACCAGTGACCAGAGACGCCCCCTCGGAGGGTCCAGGCGCAGGCCGCCGACCGGCGAGGCCAGGAACGAGCGCATTCCTCCCCTTCACGGGCCTGTGTCGTCTTAACCGCCGGCCTCGTCAACCGGACGGCCGTCAGAAAGGGAGAAAAAGGCTTTTTGAGGGGCAGGATTTGCATAGCAGGGCACATGGCATCTCATGTATAATGTGATACAAATGACTGACTGTGATTGCATTGATTCCCAGTGACTTTGCATCTTTAGGTGATGTTCTGTTTTGAACTTGTCATGCTTTAATGTTGATATATATATATATATATATATATATATATATATATATAGAGAGAGAGAGAGAGAGAGAGAGAGAGAGAGAGAAAAGAAGAGGATGTTTTAAGCCACTGCCACATATTGATTGCATTTCTCTGTCTTTTTCTCTCTTTCTGTTTTCTCTCTCTCTTTCTCTCATCGTTTGGTATATTCTGCTGAAGCAGCAACACACAGGATTTTTGCTTCCATCAAACCAGAACCCCCTGTTTTTTTTTTTCTTTCCATCCCAAGAACCCACATCCGTTCCTGTTCTCTGCTTTAAATGGTTCAGAACATTTAGTGACGGGGGCTCTGATGACTATTAAAACAAACTTGGCTCTTCGTGGTTTAGTAAGAAGAACAATTCTTTTTCAGTAAACAAACACACTATGAAGTGAATGGAATCCTTGAGAACATGTGGAGACCAGAGAATGAGTGGCAGCTCAGTCTTTCTGTCTCTGTTACAGGTTGTTGTTGTTTTTTTTTTTGTCTCTTTGAGCTGTGAGCCTTGTGTCTGGCTCCTGTGGGTTGTGAGGCAGTGGCTGGAGGAAGCATGGAGCCTTCGGCCCTGCTCTGAACCCTGCAGGCACTGTACCTCAGTCTGGGAGTGAGAGGTGCACAATGGCCCACATTATTACTCTCGCCCTGCGTGCCTGAACCCTGAGCCCATCCATGGCGACTCTGGGAATCAACCCTGGCATGAAGCAAGCTGAGAGGGAGATGAGTCTGGACGAAGTGTGTGTGTGTGTGTGTGTGTTCATGTGTGTGCATGTGCGTGTGTGAGTGCGTGAATGTGTGTGACAAGAGACACAACCATGAGGGGGTCAAGAATGCATGGTGCATCAAACCAGTCTCTCCCAGCACCCCCTACCTGAGAGCGCAGAGCCATGCTCCAGCCGACAGACCCCCAGCGCCGCACCCTGCCAGCCTGACTGCCCCAAGGGCTCCTCCAGACCCCCGCTCTGGAATTCCATGTGGGGATATCAGGACCGGCCTACAGCTGGGCGGGGAATTTCTGCCCTTGGCTCGCTCTCTTCTTCATTGTCTGTTCTGGGAGCCATGGAGTGCTCTGTCTGTTATGATCCTCTAAATCAGGCACTTCAGAACTGTGGGGTTTTTTACCCTCTCTGTCACAGGTCAGGGGTTATGGCGTACGGTTATGCAAAAGGTGACCTGCTGCTCTGAGAGAGGGATTAGGAATGATCACCATTTTGCGGGTCGTTATAGGGTGGAATCCTTGGGGATATGAGTGTTGAAGAAGAAGAAGAACAAGAAGAAGCGAGGTGAAACAAACATATCTGAACCCGAAATATTTTCAGCATCATTGTTTCATGAATGGCAGCGTCTGTCGAGTAATTCTGTTTGGTGATAATGCAGCATATAAAAGCAGTGATTTGGGTCATAACTCAGGTGAATGGCACTCCTGGGGCACGAAGCCTAGTAATAATGAGTTTCATAGCACTTTGATTGAAGACAAGTATTTCCTAACAGCATTCATTTCCACACATCCATAGCCTGTTTTATTCTAGCTGCTCTTCTGATGAGCCTTTGTGATTAGAGATAATAAAATTACCAATACAAATTAGATTATGGTTTCTTGCTGTGTCATGATAGAGATGTCCATTTAATGGAATTTACATTCATCAATCTCTCCATCTCTATTCAGTGTCATAATCTACAAAATTGATCACATGCAACACAATGAATTACGAATTTTAATGGGAATTTGTTTTAAGATCCGTTTAGCTGAATCCAACTTCCTTCAAAAATGAATATTTCACTTGACCATTGTAAAAATGCAGACCTGAATCAACAACAGTAATAATGAAACATACAAACACACAGGAGATTTTTGTTTGTTAGTCATTCATTAGAAGTATGATTATATATTATATAAGAAAAAAGTCAGAATTAATTTGTATCAAATCAACAACAGTTAAGTTAATAAATAAAATACAAATATAGATTAAAAAAAAGGCAAAATGTGTTTATTTAAATTTCCTATTATGCTGTACTGTGTGTATAATCATGTGATATATAATCAATAAATCATTCATGCAATTACACACCAGTAGTGCCTATTTCTCACTAAGGTTAGTGTAAAGACTTGCATGTAGGGGGCAGTATTGAACTGAGAGACTTAGCTGGAGCACAAACTACTGGACCACAAGAATTATATTTTATTTCTACCTTTAGCTGCCGCAAGAATGACACTGGGATACTGTTTACCAGACCTGGACTAAAAATGAGATGGTGAAATATGTCTCCCTACTTGTTATGCTTATTCAGCAATGCTCATAACTATGACCTTCATAGTGATTGTACTTCAGAACACAGAAGTGAAGATCAAACGAAAGAAAAAGCTTAATGTTGGGAAAGATAGAGAGAAAAGAGATACTTAGAATATCAAAGAAAACGCCCAACCTTCATTTGGACTCCAGGCATTCATCTGTCATTCAAAATGATGGTCAGTCAAAGCAGTTTCAGAATCCACTGTCAGTAACCAGAAGCACTTGTGGTGTACAATCATGCTGCAGCAGTTTTTGGGGGTAATTCTGATAAAGTGGTTTGGAACACACACAGACAAAAAAAAAGGGATAAAGAGAGAGAAAGAGTGAGAAGGAGAGAGAGAGAGAGAGAGAGAGAGAGAGAGAGAGAGAGAGAGAGAGAGAAGTCTATGTGGTAGATCTGATGTTGACTAGATTGGGCATGTGTCATTCTCAACTGTGCAGAGACTCCTTCCTAACACAATCTACGCTGACTGAAGTACATTTTAATCATATCTAAGCCCAATTAAAGTCCAGAACAGCATACAACATCCAACTCTCAACTCCCTCCGCTTCCTCCAGCTCCACTCCAGCCTCGTTTTAAAATTGAACAATGTAATTTAATAGAACTTCTTCTTGGGAGAAAAATCTAAAAATGAATTTAGGAGCACGTAAAACAGATGAAAGGTGATTTTCTTGCTGTGGTTGACATCCAATTACTCTATTAATTATGTGTCTGGATACAACCAACATACTATTTTCAGAGCTTTTAGAATGATCTTGGGCAAAAAAACCCTAACAGGTATTGCTGGCCTTTAATCGTAATGTTTTCTGTCTTTTTGTCTGCAGTCTACAAACCACAAATAAGATCTTGAACAAATACTTCTCCTTTAATCATTAAAAAAAGCATGAAATTTCTTTTCAGTTTACATTATTTTTTACTAAAATCAAGATGGTGAATGACCATTGCCTATGCTGGAGGAAAAAAAAAAGATAGATGGTAATGTGTGTGTGTGTGTGTGTGTGTGTGTGTGTGGGTGGGTGGGTGTATGTGTGCATGTGTGACAACTCCGTAGGGAGTCCAGGATGCAGGTGGTCGCTGCCTGGTGTCCTTCAGTGAGTGTGTCACAATGGGCAAGCCTGAGGCGACTCTCTGTGTAATGCTTATTGTGTCTCAGGGCGCTTGCTTGACGAATGCCGACCACAACGCACATCGAATTCATGCCCTGCTGAAAATGGATGCTCCTGGTTCAATGCCCACCACCATATGAGGCAATTTGTAATGGCCAATGACTTTAAATGGTCCTGGGAATCCATGTTGTGACAGTACACACCCACGGTCTCAAACACACAGGATAGCACTCAGGCAGGCAGGGCAGTTCTCTCTGAAATATCTATATAACTAGACCAATAATCAAATATGTGTAGAATTTGCAAACTGTTTGTTTGTCAAATTGAAGTGACTGGGTTTTAATGGAACTGCATGGTCCCAATTATCATTTCAGCAGGTTGCCAACATAACAGAGCCAAACTACATTGACAGTATGTTATAGATGCTAATCAACTAACAGATGCCTTTATTTTTATTGTGTTTCTTGTTCAATTATCACCTGGTAAGAATATTTCAGAGGTGACATTTTTACAGAGGTGTTGTTGAATTGACCCCTTATATTGATGTAGTTCTGACTGACTGACAAATGCCTGCAAAACGCTTGACTAGTTATGCAGGTTTGGAAATGTGCTTTAAGCAAACAATAGATTTTTTATTGTCTATTTTGAGGGTATTTTGATGATGTGGTCACATTGCCACCTTTAAAAATGACTGCTTGTGCATGTGTGTGTGTGTGTGTGTGTGTGTGTGTGTGTGTGTGAGGATGTGGGTGTGCGTGCGTGCATGTGTGTATGTGTCAGCTGGTTGGACAGGCTCTAATAAGAAGCAGGGCAGTGGTGGTGTAGGAGTCAGAGGGAGGTCACTCTGGGTTAACTATCAAAGATGACTGCAAACCTATCCCTGTGGAACAGGCTGCAGGAAAAACATCAGCCTCCATCACACCAGCCAGCCTCCTAAAAGTGGGAGTTTTCTCTCGTTAATTAATCCAAGACTCCGAGACCTGTTTTCTCTTTTGTGTTTTTTTTTGTCCACCCTGCCAAAGAGTTCAAGCCCAAGATTCAGGATTTCACACAGCCAAGTGAAATTAATAATTTGTCCAGACTACATCTTGTTCAGAAAAGCTTGTTTTAAGCAGTGAATAACGAACTGCAATGTAAAATATTAGTGGTAGTGTTGAAGTTTTTGTTCTTAATCACAGGAAACATGTATTTTTTATTCATTTCTTATTTTTGATGGGGACAATAAATGATTTCACTGGGCATTTCAAAGTTCGCTGTGGGTCCAACATGAAAGATGCAGTACATGCTTGTTTGCCAAGTAAAAGAAATGGTTCAAATTTTTTCAAAAAATATTTTTAAGAATATCGTCTTAGTTTTCCAGTATTTCCATCTCAGGAACACCACTGGTGAAAAATAGACACATATTTATTTTCCTAACTGTTTTTTGAAAAATATCTGAAAAGCATGCAGAAAATATACATGGTTAACCATAAGAAAAATATGATAATAAATATATAATAGGTCTTCTGGAAATCCTTGTTTGGAGACTTTAAGAAACATTGACTGAGTTACAGAAAGCCGCAGTGTGATAGACAGTCCAAAACCATATAAAAATAGAGACACATGTGGAAATCCTGCTTTTTGCTTTACTGAAAGTTCTGCAGCAGCAACCTCGTCTAGACGGGTTATTATATAAAATACTGGCACCATCGATGTATCCAATTAAACTTGAGCAGTGTTTAAGATTGTTAGTGAGTGTAATACACAATGACGTCAAAACTATGCTGAATGAAAATGTTCTTTTTTTTATTTTTATGCAGGGAGGCCATCAGCTGAGGCAGTGATTGCAAATTTAAAAAATAAAAAGCAGTCTAGAAATGTTTGTGAATGTTACATTCAGGTAAAAAAAGACAAAAGAAAAGACTATAGGCTGCTAAGGAATGTTCATATTTAACACACAAGGCAGAAAACAAACAAAAAAAACAAACTTTAAAATCAAATAAACAAACACAAAAAGGAAGGTCCTGTAATGTTGAATATATGGATCCAGTCATATAGGCAAGTTTAGCTGTAATGTATCCACTCTGGGCAGACAGACACCTGTCCTCAGCCTGTGGCCCCGGGGGGGGGGGGGGGGGCAAAAAAACAAGGGGACACCCCCAAAGACCCCCCCAAGAGGCATAAACAAAAACGCCAAAGCCAACCAGGTAAAGAGACGACTCCCACGTTACCCCCAC
>JAOYMR010000015.1:6447586-6472318 GCA_025802075.1 Tenebrosternarchus preto
CCCCCCCCCCCCCCCCCCCCCCCCCCCCCCCCCCCCCCCCCCCCCCCCCCCCCCCCCCCCCCCCCCCCCCCCGATCACGAGGGTCCTCGCACCAGTGCCGCCCCTGATGGCTTTCTCAAAGAGGAGCATGCACTGCTGTTAACTGACCTGAGCCTCCTTTCCCCCTCCCTGACTATTCAACTGATGATGGAGAACCCTCTGGTCTACAGCTGCCACCCATGCACTAATACCATACACTGAGACACTCCCTGTCTTTCTCACACACACATGCACACACATACACACGCACACAAACACACACACATGCACGTGCACACACACAATTTAATGAATAGGAAAGCACTTTTTCTGTTTACTCATGATTACTTTTTTCATCTTCAGTCATCCAGTGACCAAATAATTCTGGATGAATAAAATAAATGAAATATGTCATGCAAAGTGAAGTCCAATGAACACAGTTTGTGGTATAAGAGTTTCATGGTGTGCTACCACTCAAGGTTGGTTAACCACAGTTTTAGCATAAGGTGGTTTTGTGGTTAAAAGTCAAAAATCAAACAAAGGAACAAAGTTAGGAGTAGGTGCCAGAATACACTCTATGGGGAGAGATCCTCCTTTTGACCTAAATATAGATCTCTTTAACACAAATAGGTGGATTCATTTAGCCAAATGCACGTTCCTTCAAAAGTCTTGAGTAATTCATTCATCCAGTGAACTTTAAAAAAAATACAGACTTGAATCAACAAGCAGTAACCTCTAACTTTGGTGTCTCTATTACAACAGACTATCAAATGCTGAGCACAGAAGATGTTTTTTTTTTTTTTTTTAAAAAGAGAGAAAAAAAGTTCTTCCATATTTGGGAATGGAGTTGTACTGGGCAATCCCCATCAGCTGTTTTATGTCAACCTATCAGCACTCGAGGGAGAGCAATAAGATGCTCAGTAACCAATCCACATTAAGGAACCCTTCAGCGCTTCAATTCCATTGGGTTTTCCTGCTGCAGTAACGTGAGTGGCTAACACAGTTTCGAAGCTGATTAGTTTATTGTTTCAGAGTGCGAGTCCTCCTGCTGAGAGATTATATACAGTGGGAGATCAATTTAAGCAAGGTTGTGGTGAAAAGCAATCACCCATTTCGCATCACTCATTAACTCAATTAGGGCCCCATGACATCATCCATAGTAATAAGTTTGGTCATGAACGTTAAAGATGGGTGACACCTGTCTGGAAGCCTTTGTTCAAAGCTGCTTGATGCTACTGCAATATATTTTGCCATTTCAACATGACTATATTGACATTAGCATCTTCTGTTAACAGGTCTCTGTTCCAATAGCTGCTGCTCTCCAATTATGCCACTTTTGGTTTCTCCCCTTCTGTGAAAGTCCTCGAAGCCAAAGCAAAATCCTAACAGAATCTTTATTTTTTTAACTTCACATGGCAACTTCACTTGGTCAGAAAGGTTCATGTATAGTGTACATCTTTTTTCTTGATCAAGGTCTCTCCAAACATTTTAGCCACACCTTCCTTGCTGCATTGCATGTCATAATCAGATGATAGGTAAGAAATGTCTGGGTTTGAATCATGTGCTACACAGTAACATGGTTTCCAAAATTAAGGTTAAAGGCCAATTATTAGATGGAATACAACATGGTTTTGGAATTAGTAATCTTGTGTTTAAAGCCTGCTTTGAGAACTAGATTTTGAGTAACAACTTCTGAGTGAATATATAGGTGAATGGGTAGAATATAGTTTAGGAGCATACAGAAGAGCAGTCGTGTTGATGACTCTGGGATGATTTCTGTTTATAGAAATTTGAATATATGTGTCCTGTACCAGCTGGGTCAAAGAGTATAATATGTACTGGGTTTTCTTGGAATGTGTCTCTAGAGCTTAACTTCCCATTATGCGAAGTGGTGTTAGTGAGACAAGGCCAAAATGGCGGCTACATTTAGGAAGACAGGCAACAATCTATCCAGTCTTTACTTTCCTTCAGCTCATCTTGTCTTCATTTGATCACCATGTACTATCAGACGCATGTACTATATCAAAACCACCAGAGTTGCAAATTATCTTTAGAATGCTTTAAAGGAAATAATATAAAACTTAAAAAACTGTTTCTCTGTGATTTTTACTTATTAGTAGATATTTATATCAGCGATACTCATTTGTTGACATTCATCATCCAGTTTTTGCCGGGCTGCACCTTCATATCATCTCCACATAATGCAGTAACACCAGGAAGATCTCATATGTGTGAGGTAACCCTATTTAACAATCACAAAGTCTTTATATTCTGACAATGTTTAAGTAATTGATCTTTACATAAGGGATTATAAAAATAATGCAAATATGCAGATAAAGAGAACATATGCTTGGGGACTTTAATTTATAATAAGAATTTTACTTAAAGATCATGCAAAACCCGGTAGATAAACATATGGATTTAGCAGCTGAAAAGCCCCTTTTACCACCACCACCACTACCAGCACAAATCAAACATTAATGCAGGATTGTGTCAAAGATACATGATGTAAAATAAAACATCAAATAGAAGCAGACTTTATTTCTCTCTGTCTTTTTGTAAAAATATAATGTATAATAAAATTCTTGACTTATGGTTACCCACAATTCATCTTTGTTATCCATTGCAGGTACATTGAACAGATCATTAAATATACCATTTACCTGAACGGCAAGATTCAATAATAATCAGCAATAATCATTTAATAGAAATGAATCATTATTTGCAGTAAAGCCCTGAGTGTTATCACCAGATAACTGTATATAAGTACCAGAATATGAGTGCATGGAACAAGGAAAGAGAGCGAGTACTAGAGAGAAAAGAAAGACAGAGAGACAGATAGAGAGGGAGAGAACGAACTCAATGTTCCCAGAGATGTCAGGAGGCAAGAAATGACATGTAGTGCCTTCAAAGCACCCAGCCACTGGCGAGAGGAGTTTGTGGGCAGCTGGATTGGGCTCCGGGCGATCGGGGACTCATTCCAGCACGGCTCACAACCCCTCTCTGTCAGGGCTTGCTGTCTTCACCTAGCCTCTTCTACCTCCTCCTCAAGGCTCTTGTCAGAGTATTATTTTCAGCTGTGAGAAATGTATCAAGCATGTCTTTTTCTGATAATGACTGACACCAACAGCCAGGCAAATTAGAGGAAGGATTTAGGGCAATAACAAAATGGTGTAATGATTTTGAATAGGGTGAGTTATTGTCACATTCTAATGCGCATTGTCCCATTATTTTGTGTTCTCTGCAAAATAGCCTAGAAAAATGTACAAACTGTACAAAATGTAACATGAGATGTTCCAAATTAAAACATGAAGCGTTCTTCATAATTATTGAAAGTTTTTAAAAGCAACTGTACTATGATTTAAAAAAAAAATAGAAATAATATTAGAAACACATCTTAAAGAAAGAAACTGACTTACTTCCTGTCTCCACTGTACATTAACGAGCTCTCACATAAAGTCCAGGAAATCCATAAAAGAGTCTATACATTCATAAAGTTTGGTGAGGCACACATCATCAAACCAGCATTAACATAAACTCAGAACACAGGCGTAAATGGCTAATTTAACATAAGTGCCATTCATTTTACTCTACGGCAGAGCTGGGTGGTTTAGCGTTTAGCTCTAGCGTGTCGGTTCTCACTTTTCAGCAGAGGAAGTGAACGGTTGTGTTCAGCGGGGAGGTGGGTGATCCTGCCTGATGACAAACAGAGGGGAAAGGGAAGCACAGAAAGGGAAAACCCGTGTTCCTCAAGGCTGGGAGAGGACAGCCACTGTACCCCTGCACCTCATGAACGGGAGGTGCTGCGCGCGGAGAGTCTTGCCTTTCCGCTTTGAAATTCAAACTGCTAAACATGCTAACGAACTTAAACACACGCTCACACCAGCCCATACATCAACACAAACACTGGCTGACATACAGTCGCCGTGCTAGACCCTGATGAGGCTCTGCCGAACATGTCAACACACCAGGGTGGTGGACACATGAAACCTGCTTACACTGGACCAGGGGAGAGGGCAAGGTCCAGCACTGGGTGATGGCAGCCACGTTCTCCCCAGCCTCTCCCCTGAACACTGGGCCTCTGTATTCAGACCAGTTGGGATACATACACTGGTAATGGTGAAACGAGGCTGCCTGACGTCGTGGTGGCCACTGCTTCTGATACTATATATTGTTGACTGAGGCAATAAACACACCTTAAAAATGCTTACCACAGCAGTTTGAGAACAAAGTAGGGACCCACTGAAAAGACCCATTGGATTTGTGGTGATAATGACAGATCAGGGGAAGATTTTACACACGAACATAAGAAAAGACATGATGCATGTTTAACTTAACATATGTCCACACAGTTGTCATGCATGTAGATATACTTTAAAAGTATAGATTTGATACAATGCCACAAGCTTAAATTTTAGATTTATTTGGTAACCTCACATGCACAGAACAGCAGAACAAAACCCACACAGAGGTTCCTTACCATCACTGATTACCTTTCTGTCACAAATGAGAACTAAAAGGTCAGCCAGACTCATTTTATTAGCACAAACCAGTTAAACTTCAAATATATCTCTGTTAAACTGAGTCAAGAGATATTGGCTGCTTAGAAAATGTTACAATTAACCTTACCTCTGTTCCACCAGTCGTACAGAAGAAAGAAGAAGGAAAAAACCATCCTGAGTGTTAATTATTAACTCTGGCATTTGTGAGAAGACACCAAAATATCGAGATATGCTAACCTTTGGAAAAAGGCAAAGAACAGAGGGTGTTAATTTAAACTTTATTTGAGACATTTAAGAGCTCATAAGTAAAACTGTCAATATGTGGATACAACTGTTCAGAGGTTGAAAAGATGATGGGACAGATGGGTAAGCAAACCATGGAAACCATTCATCACAGTGATGGCAGGGACCAGGCAGTTCAGGAGCCTCCTATTTAATGAGTGCAGTGTTATTGTTGAATTATGAGAAAGGGACCTGCAGCTGCTAAACATGCCTCATTAGAATGGCTAAAAGAAGCTACAAGCCTCAGGCTGAATCTGATCCTTGCTGGCCTGCCAAGCAATTGAGCTGAAAATTGTTTGCAACATTGCAAATACCTCACGGAAGCTGTACATTTTCCTCTGTTGAAGAATTATTTACCACTGTGGACCCCAGTCGCAGTCCATGGGTGTATCCTAAACCAGTACACACGATTACACACAATCAGCAATCAAGACATGCTGAGTCTGGACTGTTAGAGCAAAGGGAACTCAAACATGTGCAGACCATCAGGTCTCCAGGAGTTTATCCATTTATCATAGGAGGATTATGGTTTTAAAACCACTGATTTACTGTCATGGGATACTAATTAGATATTAAAGAAAAACAGAAAATCGATCATTAACAAAAGGAATGCGATTACGGCCAACTGTCTGTGTTAGGCTTCAGACTATCAGGCTCAGTGCTAGGGAAGCTTATGGGGCTTTGCAGATGCAATTTACAGCATTAAAGCTACCTACCACTGATGCTTCCATGTAGCCACTCCCTGCCTGTAATATTTCACTCAGGGTCAGACTGGGTCAAGCAGGTGACATGGTTAGGACCCTCTGTGTTTCAACCAGTGAAAACAAGTCATTATCAGGTCAATCACCCAGGGTCAGCTGGCTTTTTTGGTCCCCAAAGCCAGCCCCTCTTGTCATTTAGTTAGCTCTGTTAAAGAAGTATTTAATAGGTAGGTGAGAGGAATGCTAAGCGGAACTCCATAGGGAGGGCAGAGATCTTAAATAATTGAGAAGTCAGCAGATTGGATTTTGGCGGATTCATTGTTTTGCATTGATTGCGTGGAGTTAATCCTTTTCAGTGTCTGGCCTGAACATGGCCCAGAGGTCCTCTCACTGGGAAAATGATTCCCATCCCTGAGTCATGTGACTAATGAGGCAGTAAAGGCCACTCAACCTTCCACTCAGGGCTCCATCCACTGCAGCTGTTTGCTCTCTGCTGTTGCACTTCACAATTAGAAACTGCATAATAGAGGCCAACACATATATTGTGCTGCAAAGCAAAATTTGAAGGATGTGCATTTTTCTCATAGCAAATATCTTTAGAGATTTGGCTTTTCCTAAGAACAACGTTATCTATCAAAGTACAACCTCACCGATGTCACAAGCAAAGTTCAGTGTTCTAAACAATGAAAAAAAAAATAGCAATAGCATGGCTGTGTTTTGACTGTGGTGCATCATTAATAAAAGCTCTAACAAGGATGACATTTGGAAAGCTAAGTTAAGCCATACAAGACAGCAGAGGCTTTCTGTGAGTGCAGAAAATGGCTCTCTTATTGGTGGTATTAACCCTGTGCAATAAATAGAGAATACATGACAGAGTTTGCGCTGATTCCAGAACTCCTGCCAGCTTGGCCGAACAGTTATTGCCTGTTGACTTAAATATTTACTGTGGCCCGACGCACTCATACCGGCACTACCTGAGATTTACAGACTACAGTGGATGTTGTCAAGAATATCCAGGCTGATATACAGCAGGATGGAATCGCAGCATTCTACAGTGTGTGAGGCTTTATGCATTGGACTGTGTAATTTCCCGCAGGCCCTGGTACACATCCCCGCAGGACCTCAGAAGCAGACCTCCCCTCCTTACCTTATCTGAGCAGCAGATTGCTATCTAGTTTCACCTTTATGTGTGTAAAAAGATCATGACAGACTGGGAACACTCAGGTTGCAGCAGGCTGTTCCATAAATAATATGAAGTTGTGACTGACCATGTCAGAACGGGGAAACTTAAAAACCTTTCAGATAGAGAGCATTATTTGAACTACACAGGTAAACTGAAACCCTGTACATACTCACATCTATGTTCCCATTGACTGACCCAGCCAAGAATAAAAGGCAATGACTGTTTACCACACTGTTGTTTTTTTTTTTTTTCTTCTTCTCTTGTCATCTTTGGAAATGCTCCATCACAGTATAATAGACCTTCATTAACTGCAATGGCTTAGCAATTAGCCCTGCCCTGTGCATTTATAGAGTGATGAATCAAGTGTTCTGAGCTTTACTACTATCATCTTACACCGGGTCGCTAAATTAGGAAAACATTAACAGCTGCTATTATGTTCATTTGCTTGGTAAACATGAGCGTTGTTGTCTCACAATCTCATAATTAAACTTCAGCCTGCAAAAGGATTGTGTATAAGAGTGTTTAACCACATGTAATTGAATTATTCTTCGGCTCTAAAAGAGGACATTATACATCCCATTTAATTACTCTTTGTGGTTTACATGACAAACAGAGAGAGGTACAATGGAGGATGATGGTACACAATACTGACAACATAAAGAGCAATGCATTCTTATTAGGATAAAGAGAGACATATTTCATAGTGAATATGCACACACACACACACACAGACATCTGCGGGGCATCCTCAAACGGAAGGTGGAGGAGTCTGTAACATCCACCCGCTCCGTGATGTCGTCATGGAGGAGTGGAAGAGGATTCCACTGGCAGCCTGTGAAGCTCTAGTGAACTCCATGCCCAAGAGAGTTAAAGCAAAGCTGGAAAATAATGGTGGCACACAAAACGTTGGCATTTTGGGCTCAGTTTGGCTATTTTCACTCAGGAGCTCACTTACTTTCATTGCCAGCGGTTTAGACATTAATGTCTGTGTGTTATTTTGAGGGCACAGCAAATTTACACTGATATACAAGCTGTACTGGCTACTTTACATTATATCGAAGTGTCATATCTTCAGTGTTGTTCCATGAAAAGATATAATAACATGTTTACAAAAGCGTGAGTGGTGTATATATCCTTCAGAATATAATAGCACATATTTATCAGAGAACTAACACAGATAACATGACAACAGCTTGATGGGATTCAGAGGATAGCGGTGAAAGTCCTGAGGTTTCTCTCTGTTATCCTCTAAATAACAATCCCTGGCTTGGTGAAGTTAGTACTGCACTTGACAGGCTTTTCCTGGCTATATTCCAAGGCTGGATTCCTTAAAAGGGTTTTGCACATAAATTTATGAATATGGGAAAGCTGAGGTTAAGCTGATGAAACTTACTTCAATGTAATGTAAATCTCCATGCACAGCTGCAGAGAATTTATTCAAGGTAATTTGGTCAAAGAAATATCTACTGCTTTTCAGTGCTGCTTTTTACAAAATAAATACATAAATTAATAAATAAATAAATAAAAACCACACACACTCACTTTGAAATGCACCCAGTATATAGTCAAATTATATTTTATATGTTTGTCATGTTATAAAAAAATATATATATATTTAATTGAATGTAAATAACATCAAAATCTTTATTCAAAACTGTAAGACCTTTCACATATTAAAAAATGTAATGATATAACACTTTCTTGTAAGGTGTTTATGAATGTGTTGCAGTAAGTACAGAAGCTGGTGAGGAAAGGTGGGGAGAGATTAGCATTAGCTGCGTTAGCCACTGGGTGTGAGACAGGGTGTACGGGACTGGCATGCGTTATCCTAGGAGGTCCCAGCTGTGACACCCAGCACCCTCTGGCCCTAGTGTTCTGTTCCCACATCAAACGAGCTGCCCTCATTCCTCCACTGTGTACCAATAAGTACTAATAATGACAAGAAAAAGCAAAACAAAACAGATGGGCTCCAATACCTGAGCAGGATTACCAAGAACATACACATGTGTGGGCTGTAGAATAAGCATTTGGCAGACACTTGTAACCAGAAAGACTTATCACGATGACAGCATGTGCACTCCCTGAGAAACAAACCCCTGACCTTGGTGTTAGTAGCACCATGCTCTACCTGCTCTACCAGGTGAGTTACAGGAGTACAAAATACCTGCAAACACAACACACACACACTCACACACACAGCTGCACACATATCCTGTGATCGAACTGGCTAATCTGGCAACAATTAAAGTTCTAAGGACAAATCTGTGAAAGGCAAGCAGGCCCTGCTCTTTGCAGGATAAGCCTGGGGCTTTATGTGGTGACATTTAGACACTTTAATTTTTTTTTTGTTTCTTTTTTACACGAGTGACCTCTCCCTCTCTGCAGTGACAACGTCCTGCCAGATCAGTTTCTTCACGACAGGATGAAACACCCAGACTGGCTCCCTCGAAAGCGTCAGACGCTGGTTAAAAGATCCCGCTAACAGCAAACCGCAGGCAATAAAAGACGCCCCTGACAAAAACAGCTCGGCCCTCCCCCGTTCCTCGCTTGGACCCGCTGTGAACCCAGAGGACTTGGCCTGCCCGAGCCAAACCCAGGAGGGGCTCTGTCCCTCACCCAGTGCCTGTAATTAATTGGGCTGTAGAATATGTGGTTTTGCACCACTACTGTTAATTGAAGGACTGGAAAAATAACAGTGATGAAATGCGAGCCGAAGGGGCAAGGGGGTTGCAGCACAGATACAAAAACAAAATGTTTGCAAACCACATGAAAAAGGGTGATGGAAGCAAACACATTAATCACACATTAATACATATATATATATATATATATATATATATATATATATAACAGTGCACTTACAAACAATATCCTGTAAATCTTTCCTGTAAATCAGGCTACTGGACTTGAGCGCTCCACATCTTTAAATCTTTAAGGAAGGGCTGTGAGTGAGGAGCTTTGTTGATGGGCAGCTATCAAGCTGTGCACCTAAGAGGCCACTGCTGAGAATTTGCCAAGCCCCTCATTTAATAACTACAATAAACAGCCCTAGACACATGGAGCTTTCTGTGGTTCAGGTATCTGAGGAGAGCATGCAGGAGGGCTGGGGGTGGGGGGGTTAAAGGCACAGGCCTTGGGCTGTCTTACGTGTTTTAAATGAGGGGACGTGTTAATCTTGCGAAAATATTGTCACAGACCTAATTTCCTATGAGGCGCTAAAGGAGCGGAGGACCTGAAGAGTGAACGTGTGAAATGTCAGAAGGTGTGTGTGTGGGTGGGTGGATGTGTGCGTACTTGCATGTGTGTTTGTTTGTGTGTGCATGGCGGTATCTTTGACTAGAGAGATGTTTACCTTCTCAGACCACCCTTCTTGTCTGAGGGGTATTTAAGGCAATCTGAGGAGAGGAGATTCAGGGCTCTAAGGTCGGTCACTCACAGATGACAGAGCCCTTTATTCATTTATACTCCCTCTGTTTGGGCTAAATTAGATACACTCTCATTTCTGACACTTGAGCCTACAGCTATAAAGACTGTGTCATGGATGACAACCTGCAGCACACGTTACAAGATGACCTGCAACGAAAGGTTTCAGTGTGGAGATGTTCAAACATAATGACATGACGTGTGTCAGAAAAGGAGCCTGAAACTATCATGAGGTGAACTATGTCTTGGATAAAGACCTCCAAAATCACCTCTGCCAGTGAATACACTGAACCCATTTTACTTGAGTTACCTATGCTTAATGTAACTTATCGATTTATTCTGGAAGCATCTTGTGGTGGGTCTACGAAATATATCAGGCAGCAAGTTCACCGCTCAGAACTTGGATCTTATGATTTTGCAGCAGCAGAAATGCCCAGGCGTCATCTGAAATAGCCAGTCCAGAGGAGACTGGGAAATTCAGAGAGAAAAGGTAAAGCCCCAGGGCACATTCACAACGTGTAGGTGCTCAGCACTTCATGACTGGTTCCTCATGCTTTTACCTATGCTGAGTTTTTTATTGTCGCATGCAAGCTTAATCCAGTATATCACATTATCTGACAAAAAGCTTAATCCAGTATATCACATTATCTGACAAAAAGCTTAATCCAGTATATTACATTATCACACAAAAGCTTAATCCAGCAGTATAAGGTGTCAGAGAGTTTGAGAGAGGCTATATTTAACTAACACCTGCAGTTCTTAACTAACATAATTTAAAGCGCTGTCTCTATACCCCAGGCACAATACTATCCTTGCATTTCTTGCAAGTACAGCACAGAGAAGAGTACAAATGTGTGTGTGCTGCTCGTCTGGGCAGATCAATGGTATTTAAGATAGGAACTGTAGTACCTGCTGTAGTACTGGTTCAGTAGATCCTCCCTATGTCTGAAATTCTTGTTCATCTCCTTCTTATTGTGATTTACAATAAATGATCTGCATAGTTCACGTGTGAATAAGTGCTTTCATTAATACACTTTCTTTCACACACACACACACAGGCACATATCTAAGTAACTTTCCTTTTCTTTTTTTTTGGAAAGCCCTCTTTTTTCCCCTCAGGCAAAACTGGTTGTATTTCCTGTTGACTGTGTACCATGACAAAGAAAAAAAACCCAGCAACATAAAGTCCAGAACAACAACCAAACAAACAAATAAAAAACTAGCAGCTAAAACAGCAAGCAGCATTCTGAGGGGTCGGCATGCCTGCTTGGGACACAACGTCATTCTACACTCCCCTTCAGCGAGGTCACGCTCGAGGTGGCGAGAGGCGCCTGCCTCTGACGTCCCGTACTCGCGCAGGCTTCCCGCCCGGCCCTGTCGGAGGAGCTACCGCGCAGGGTCGGCAGCCAAGGCCTGTCCTGACGTGGACAAGACAGACGACCACACCTACCAACACCTGTGGTGGCAGATGAGAGGGAGATAAGGGTAAAGATATACTGCCGTGCGATCAGACGAGCCCAACAGCCCTGCTGGGAGGGTCTGCACACATCAGAACTGCTGGAGCTCACCTGCAGGCTGGTGTGTGTTAAGGAATCCAAGAAGCAGCGAACGGCATTAATTTATGGAGTAATAGAGAGCAGAGGCACAGGACGCCCGAGTTTTCACTCTCCCAGCGCTCGCGTGTTAGCTGTGGACAGCTGTGCTGCCGGTGCTGGTGGTGGGTGTGGCAGTGCGTGTGTGCGTGTGCATGTGACTAAAACTGTCAAAACTGTCAAAGGTTTTATTTTTATTTTTTTCTTTCACTGACTGTTACTGGTTTGGATGACTTGCTCTTCCAGATCTTTGGTAAGACTAAAGGTTTACAGCTGGCTGTGCATATGTGCTGTATATCTGGCCATGGTTCACAGCTGTCACTGACAAACTAGTGAGTAGATGTGTTCAAACCAGCCCGTTTCCTTTGCACTTTGACTTGCTACCAGTATTTCTCATTTGTTATGTGGAGTAGAAGCTTGTTTTTTTGCCTTTGCCCTTTGCCTCCTTTATTTAAACACTACGCAGTTTCAGTTTTTGACATCTCGTGTTTTATGTCTTTGATTTCTCTCTTTCAGTAAACATGCTTAAAAACTTGAAAAAATGGAGAGAGTCTTGACACAAAAGAAAACTAGAAATCAGGAGAAATGGAGTTTATTCATCGTACCAACAAACTTTGGTAATTTAGCAGTGTTCACATTTGGAAATGCATTTTTGACAAGGTTTAGGGCTTGTAACAAATAAATAGCATACATTTCTGCAGATGCACATCATAGCTGGAAAAGGGAATATATTTCAGAATTAAAATGACATACAAGTGAGCTGTGATAACAAATACTTCTTCTACTTGACATGTTTTTCTCCTTTTTAAATAAAGCTTTTCTTGTTTAAGTACCTTCAAGAGCATGTTTTAGTTAAATAAATAGAATGATCTCCATTTGAACATGCACAACTGATTTGTTCGGGAAACATATATATTTACATATGGATAGAGCTCTCACTGTCCATCTCTTACCATCTCTCAACTAGAACACACAGAAGCACATACACACAGAGAGAGGTGGCGATGCCAGACAAACACACTCATACAGACAAACCCACACACACACACACACACCCACACACACACAATCACATCCTGCCTCCTGCTACCATTTCTACATCCACTTTCAAAGCTAACCCTATTAAAGTGTTAAAAATGCAATGCTGAACCTAATGAAAAGAGAAATTATGAGAGTCCAAACATCACATTTAAACATCTCAACAACACAAGATTTTTTTTTTTCATCTATTTTCTAAAGATTTTCTTTTTCAATGTCATGTTTCACAAAGAATATGGGTTCATGCATTGTGAGCTTTGTGTCTTGATCTTCAGCCTTCCTTGGCAAGATGCTGTGGACTGAGGTTTGTAGCTTCAGTGGTGCTAAACTATACATCAATACTCTTTTTGTGAATGTCGAAGAGTCAAGTGGTACTTCGACGAAAGTCATGTACAAACAATCTACAGAAGACCTAGAAAAAGTCTGTCAGCTCCAGAAAACCGTGTCCTGAGCTGCATGTTTCACTACTGAGTAACAAGGACTGCTTGTCTTCAAGTTCTACGCTTTCTAGATTTTTGGGCCCATGTCCTGGCCTTTTGTCCATGGAAGAGGTCTTTTCTTAAACTTTGCTGGGAGGTCTTGGTTCTGAGGCATGTAGTGAAGAGAGCATTGTGTCACACTGAATGAAACCACATTTGCTCATCCCTGTCCGCATCAGTTTTCACGAGGCAAAATACGAGTTCTGCATGGAGTAGAGTCGGTCGATGGGGTTTCCCACCCGTGCCTGCAGGGAGCCTGCTTCAGTTGAGGCCATGAAGCAGTCGCTGAGGCTAGTCAAAGAGGTGTCGCTGTCAATATCATGAAATATGGAATCATTTCCTGTGGAAACATTAATAGGTTGATTAAGGAATGGTAAAACAGTTCTATGATAAATTAATACAAATGACCACTTACACAGATCTTTTCTAACAGTGCTGACATATTTCAGACTTCATTCTTGATATATTTTAGTGAACACACCCCTTATTCTTGGATAACTCCTTGGACCCAAGTGTAGTTCTTACATGATAGAGAAAAGAAAGGCATTTGGATACCAATCAGATGTTGTTTAACTGGGGAGGGAGAGTTTGACGAATGCCCTCACAAAGAGTAAATGGGCTAATCTCCAGCTCTGTCGTCTGTGCTAATCTCCAGCTCTGTCATTTTCCTTGTGGGCTCAGTTCGGTTTAATACTTGGGTCTCATTCTTAATGACACCATTACACACGACGGTGACAGGTTGATGGGCCATGGTTTTTTAATGAGCTGGCAGTGCCGCCAGTTTCCTGTTGTTTTTGCCATAAACCCTGAGATGGAGTGTGATGAAACTGGGGATTGGGGTCTTGCTATTAAAGCGAATAGATGACAAGCCAACAGGGACCTGTTCATCGTTTATCTGTGACCAAACAATCTACGCAAGCAATACTTAATCGCTGAGTTAATATGTCAATAATGCTGAGAACATAGGCCATAAGAGGATTACTGGAACTGTTCCTTACTTTAGTATTATTAACTTAAGGAATCATGTCCATACGAAAAAGAAAACAAAAGTGACAGCACAGCTTTAGAATGCTTACAAATGAACAATCAGCATTTCTATTGTATGGAGTTTTGTGAGTGGACCCATATACTCTTTCCCAGGGTAATTAGACTGTCACCCATCAGCGTTAACCATTGTTGTGTTTATGTTTCACCACAGTTCATCTTCTGAATTTTTATATGCTAGCCAATGAACACTGTCACAAAGCATAACACAATACAGCATCAAACCTCCATGCACAGGCGGAGGGAACGGAGCAGATGATTGCTGGGGTGGGAATTGCTGAAAAAAAGGAGCCGGGTGGGGAGTGTAAAACATGCTGTATTCATTTGGCTGGGAAACTTCAAAAATAAATTGATGGGCCTGTAAATGCATCTTCCTTTTGGGGAGGGGTGGAGGTGGGGTGGAGGTGGGGTGGGGGAGGCAGTATGAGCTGAACCGCATGGCGCTATGGTCCAAACACATGCCCAGGCGAGTGAGACGAGGTTCGGAAGGGAGGGTGCAAGAGCCCCAGGGTGCTGCTCACCATATGGGTTCATGTGGTCGCCGGGCATCTGAGGAGGAGTGAGGCCCTGCTGGAAGGCATCGGCCGTGTAGCCGTTCTCCATGGCAACCATCTGCTGCTGGGCAGGGGCCAATGGCGTGTAGGAGTTCATCATGCTTTCCATCCGATTGGACATCACCTCTGGAAGCGCACAGGAAAAAAAAACATTGCAACATGCTGAGAATGAAAAAACATCAGCAAATGTTGTGATAAATTTCCATAAGACGTTCCATTTGATAAAATATACGGCTAAGATCTGTAAACACTGCAAGAACTCGTCCATTTAAAATGCTTCCCTTTTTCTTTTTTAAAAAGGTATAACTTGTAAAGACACATGTCAGTTAGGTAACTGTACACAATGCAAAACATTTATTGTCCATTTGGGGGGAGGGCTGTTCTTGGAACCTGGAAGAAGAATTTCTACAAAAATCAGGTACAAGGAGTGTTTTCAAAAATCTAGCTGAACTCTGTGAAACACCAACAAACAGGAAACTCTCTAGCAGTGGAGCAGTACAAGATCCTCCTGGAGCTGTGATATGGAGAAAAGCTCCCCGACTCAACGAGGGCCAGGCATGGCTCCTGTGGCTTTCCATCTCGAACCCATCGTTTCAGCAATCTGCTTTAGAGTGGTGAGCCCATGCAAGGATTCTGAGACTCATTTTGAAAGGGTTCCACAAGTTTCCATTACATCTTGTCTCAATTCCGCAGCAAAGGCATTTTATGCTGTTTTGGAGTGATAACAAATATGTGGATTTGTTACTTACTTGTGTTATCAAATTATGAACAGGCAAATATGTTGAATAGTTTACACAGTGCTGCTAAATACCTTTAGAGAACATATTAGCCCGTGTACTATGGTAAATATATTCCCTAGTTAGTTTTAATTATTGCATAGTAATCTGTATTCAGTTACACCTCTGGAAAGCAGACACTGATAACCATGATGGATACTGTTGTATTCTTTACTGTTTATGCTTTCCTATATGACAACATAAAACTGTGGATCTTCTCTGATGGCATATTCCAGTTTGATTCTATGATTGATTACATCAGTGTTTCTACTCCAGGCTACCTCAGCCTGGAGTAGAAAGTCCGATTTCAGCAGATGCTCAATGACTCGGACCACCAGGTCAGCAGACCCACGCCTGACTGTCTCTCAAGAGCACCATTACCCGTTCATTTTCCTCCATGTCTCTGAGAGAACAATTCTGCTCGACGAACACACAGTTCCATGACCAATAGGAGATCTACCTCAACAGCATGAATTATCCAGTCAAATTGTTAGAAAGGCAACAACAGATTGCTGAAGATTACAGAACTGCTGACCTTCCTTCTATCTGTCAGACTTCAGAAAAGTGAAACTATGAACTTGGGTTGATGTGATGACTCTACAATTTTGCTGCTCAACAGCAATCCAGCCCCCCCCCCCCCTTTCTTTTTTTTACAGCCGAGTTTGTGAAAAAACCTCATAACTGGATGCACCATGAGGATAGTCTAACATTGGTCTATAAAATAAAAGTATTATTACTCTTGGTTTATAGCTGAAGATGATTCAATGATCTCCAGATTATGACTTTCCAGCGGGGAAGGTACAAGAGGTTCTGCTCAGCAGTAAAATGTCAATATAAGCTTTGGGATTTCCCCAAAGCAAAGAGAGGAAGAACTGCTCTCTTGTTGTACAGGAGACATGCATGCTTCTTATCTTATCTCTTTAGGGATCTTAAATCTAAATTTACTTTGTGCTCATACCTTTAATCGTGTTTTGCTTTACAGTAAAACAAGTTTGCCAACATTACATGTATGGTTGGATGTATTCTTCCTGTGCATTAGTGCAATGTAATTAGCCACACGCTACAACACTATTATGCTGTGTCAATATTACAATAACAGCATTAAATTCAGCACTACAATCAGACTCTTTAACTCTGAAGATGTATGGGTTGCTGGATGTAGCTGGCCCTGAACTCTCGAATAATTCCAAATAGATTACTTGACAAGATTTTATCACAAAGACATCAACAATGATTCAAAAGCAACAACAAAGAGCAGAGAGCATAAATGAGTGATGGCGATTTTTTTTTTCCTGAGAGCGCAACAGTAAATATTTTTACAAGAATGAAGGCTCTGAGCTATAGAGAAAGCATTTGTCCCTCTCCAAAGACTAACAAACTTCATCCCCTCCTCAGAGGGTTAGATCAACTATCAAGGGAGCTTTCCTGGGTCTTTTCAACAACATATTAACTTAAGTGATAGTTGCATACAAAACCCTTTTAAAATTGAAAATATAATGGGTAATACATAAAAGACAACAAATCATACTCCTGCTCATCTCAAGCTTTTGCCCTGCTTAAAACGAAACGAACGAGTCAATGACGCTTTTTGACCTGTGGGGACACCGAGACGTGTAACAGATCCCAACTACTGCAGCCGGCAACGTGCAGATCACAGAGACAGGGTTAGGGTGTCCTCCACGCCTGGATGCTAGGCAACACGAGATGCTGGCCTGCCGAGGAGGGGATGCGCGGCTGCTTCCAGCAGGGAGGGAAGGAGATGGGTGGAGGGGTCAAAGTTGAGGCAACTTCAGTGTGCTTGCGTTGTAAATTAAGTGCTCCACATCCACACATGCACTCCCACACAGTCCAGGATGCACACGACACCACCCCCCCCCCTCCCTCCACATCTACAGCTGACAGAGGTCAGTGTCATCGTCTGCTCAAGGGTGGGCATGACGGATGTAACTCCTATCCATGAGAGCAGTTGTTACTGCCTGACTGGTGGTCCAAGGCTGAGACACTGCTGTAAAATGAACACTGAAACCAAAGCCAAGCTAAAACGCCAGTAAAGACCACCTGAAGACTGATCCGTCAGGAGTCTTGGTAGGTCTGCCACTGGTCAGTCTGGCTTTTTGTTATACGATCATTTTTAATACTACGAAGCTTCTGTCAAGTGGACGTCATACCTTGGCCGAGCCTTTGGGAGTTCTGCTGCTCCTGCTGCTGCTGCTGTCGTCGTGCCAACTTCTTCATCTGAAAAAACACCGATAAAGCAGCGATCAGGACACTTCGGGACATCCCGAAACCGACGCTCTTGCTCTTTTCCGATTTTGGGAAAAAAAAAAAAAAAAAAGTGTTGCTCCTTGTTGTTCACCTCTGCTTGAACTACACAGCCGTCTAGCGGAGCGCATTATATTATCTTGGGGCTTTTGAAGATAGCATCAGAGCGTGGAGGTGGGTTTCAGGCACTAACGTAAAAGTGGGATGGATGTGAGTGCATCGCTCTCGCGGCTCACGGGGAGGTTTTCGTGGAATGCGGCGAGAGGTTAAGCCTGAGGCAGATAGTGGCTGAGATTTGCTGTCTCTATCACGCTGGCCCCGCTCCTTTTTGGCAGAGCCGGTGGAGGACTTCGCCACTAGCCCCACTGTTCGAGGATTACTCACAGAGTGCTGCCTTATCTGCTCGCCGACTGTACATCACCAGGCTCATGCGGATAATACTGGGGGATGGACAGAGTGCGCAGAGTGAGGGCTCACCTTAGCTCTCTGGTTCTGGAACCACACTTGAACCACACGCACACTCAGGCCTGTTTCGGCAGCCAGGGTCTCTCGTACCTGGAAATGAAGACATCATGAAGACCAATCCCTTAGATGTATTGGTTATACAATAACTGCTGAACATCAGGATGTTTTATTTTTATTTTTGAGTTAATATGGATGTCAAAATAAAATTGGAGCGCTGGACCCCTATATTGCCGATTCCTGCTGCTATGAGTATATTAGCATATGTATCAAAGTAAACAGCTCACCTTCCGACAGGGCTTGGAGGACACCTCAAACGAGGCCTTGAAGGCACGTCTCTGCTGTGTGGTGAGGATGGTCCGTGGTCGTTTAGGTCGCCTCGGGTCCTTCCCATCATCCCCCTTGCCCGGGCCTCCGGAGCCCTTCTCCGGCTTGATATCCAGTTCCTCGTCCTCACTCTTCTCTGGGGAGAGATCCGTCATTGACAGGAATCAGCACGTTTCTCGAAGTCTGCAACTTTTTTTGGACAGTCTATTGATGAATAGATGTTTTTGTTCTTTTCAATTTGGTGAGATTCAGACACGGCGCATTCATAATGAAAGGAGACACATGTGGTTTTAATACTTTTGTTATCAATTTATTGCTGAAAGTATAGGCCACATCCACTGCAAGGCTGCACCCCCCCCCCCCCCTCAATTTGAAAAGCACTATGAAGTATGCACATCTGTCACTGTGCTGGACACTGTGTCATTTAGAATTAATAGCAGAAGGCTTTGGCTATTTTGCACTGAATAAATCTTTGATAAGAGCCCTACACATAATGGATGCTATACTGTAGGGAAATTTTGAACACGGAACTTGTCCGCATATGGGAAATCTAACATAGATATAGGCAGAAAGAAATGAAATAGATATGAAAACCACAAAGCCTATAGGTGACAAGTCAATAGCCATATCCACCAGGATACCAGACTTGTAAAAACAAAATGGTGTAAAAAACATTGCATGTTATTGTGCATTGAGAAGAGTGATTTAGTCAAGTAAATCACTATTCAACTATTCAACCAACTTTAACAGGTACTAAAAATCTTCCCCACAGTGTGAGACCGGATATCCAATATCTCTGTTCGCATTATGACTTTTTAAACCAAAATTCATATGATGTTATTTTATCATATGAACTTATCACAGTGTCTCAATTAGTTGATGATAATATGTGTGATCCTCAGGCGGTCAATCAAACCATCCTGTGTCATGGTAATCTCTCTCAGTAGGTCGTGCTAATGTGCCATCTAACCGAAATGGCTTCTGGCTCTCCTGCTGCAATTATAAGAGCCAAGTGGGGGATTGTCTTTATTGTTCAGTGGATGGAGATTTCATCTAATAAGCCAAATCAGCTTATGTCTGATAGAATAATAATCATAATTAGAAAATGGGCCGAACTCCATGGCATGGCTCGGTTCAAAAGTTAAAAACCCAAATAATGGCTGTGGTCCCCAAGAGGCAGTTTCTCTGAGATGAAAGGCTGCCCCAATTCGGGCCTAGTGACTCGGGTTCAATCGGGAAGGAGTGCTGCTTCGGCTGGAGAACAGTTTGGTCCTATAAGGGAATGGCTGTAAGCTGCAAATACGTCGCATGTCCTTTTGTCATCTTTTCTCTCGTTCGCCCTCGTGTCTGGCAGTGGGGAGCATTGTGACCTCCTCGAATCCCACCATGCTTTGCAGCAGCTTCAGGCTGAGCGTCGGCATCGCCTCCCGACTCCTGGTCGGGGTGGGAGCCCTCGCGCCCTGTAGCCCACCTGAACGAGGCACTGAACTGGAACAAATATCCGTGGAAGTCGACACAGGCCTCCTGACGCGTCCGACAAGTCTTTTGACATCTCAGAGTGTGTGTGCGCTCAAATGAGAGACATATGGAGACAGTGGTGGAGCGAGGTAGAGGCGAGAGAGGGGTGGGGTTGGCGGGTGGAGGGCCGGCGAGACGTGTAGGCCTACCGCCCAACGGACCCAAAACTCTCTCCTGTCACTCTCTGAGAGCCACTGCTCTCATTCTTTCCAGCAGCTCCGCCTGCCTGCCCTGTGCCGCCCCATCATCCACGCTCTCAACGCCCCTCCATCCCCTCTGCACCTCCCCCCCACCCGCCATAAAACAGGGGTACCAGAGCGCCCGCTTCCCCTGGTTGCACCTGCCCGTGTCGCGATGCCAACGCTCACCCGAGTCGGAGTCATCCGGGCTGACCGAACCAAGCAGGTCCTTCTCCTTCTCGTAGTCGTTCTTGCAGAGGAGCTGGCCGTCCTTGAGCACGAACTCGTCCCCCTTGCGTAGCTGCCGGTCACACACGCAGCAGCAGAAGCAGCTGAGATGGTAGACGCACTCCAGCGCCCGCATGACGAACTCTGTGGGCGCGATCTTCTCTAGGCAACCACTGCACTTAGTGGCGAACAGCCTGAGGAAAAGAGGGGGAGGAGCAGTGGGACAGAACAACCGTTGTCAGAACCTTAATTCTTGCTTAGAGTGCAGACGTGCCAATAAACACTGCAAATTCAGATGTAACATGACAGTAACAGTATATAGTGCCACGGTAACACGTTTTCTCGTTCCCTAAATGTGAATTGCTAGTGTATTTGCATGAAATGTGGAGCTTCCACATTTTGCAGCACTAATGTAAATGATGACAGCAGTTCAGAATAAAACACCTCTCTGAGAACCTGTTCATCAGCACATGTTGTTAGACTCTGATATGGATTAGATCATCTGTTCTCTAACAATGTTTGGTCACGCATGCAAGTCATCAGCAAGATTCTGTACCCACAGCTATTTAGGTCATTTACAAATGCGTTTACAAATCATTTACAAAGCCAGTTTTGGTTTATGTGGAATGAGTACGATGGCAAACTGCAGTAATAGGAGTACAAGAGAGGAAGGTCTTGCTTAAGCAGGATCTCAGGACAACTTTTGCCATACGAAATGCAAATTTCAGAGGGTGAAACTTTGGAGACTGAGATGAGATACAATGTTGATGCTCTGCCATAATTCAAGTACTGAAAGCGCAACTCAGGGCAACCATCTTGGTGAAAGTTACAAATGCATTACATTTTTATGGAACTGGCAGTTTTCAGTGTACCACCGGCCTCACAACTGGGGTTCGTCAGTCATCTGCACAAGTGTGAGTCTTTAATATGCATGGCCTCATTTACTTGTTGACATTGGCAATTAGTTTTAGCACAGCGGTCAGTTATCAGTGCACTAATTATTATGGTAACTTTATGAATAGTAATGAAGCACTGTAGTGCACATGTGTTTTATATCATGGTTACTGTCTAGTTTTATGAATATGGTCCACTTTCTTTTGGAACTCAAAAATGCACTGAAATATATGCTGGGTTCGCAGTGTTGAGCAATGTCTCTATGTGTGGTTGTCCATCATGGAGCAGTGATTAAGGGGGCAGGGGGTGTATGGCTAAGTCCCTGGGTGATCTCCTTTGACAGCGGCTCATCTGTTAAAGTACCCTGGATAACCCCTCAACGGCTCAGCAGAGTCCAATCAGAGGAAGTGCACGCTGGCCGGCCAGCCCAAACGCTCCGCCGGACCCTCCGCGGCCTTTGCCCCATTCAGGGTAGTGATTAGACAAGCCCCACAGCAACTCGGACAATATGGCTGAAACTGGAAGCTATTCCTTATAGGATCGTAACGTGTGACCAAGTGCTGAATGGATCTGCAGAGATACCGTTTGCATTCCACAGTGCTTTATTTGTAAGTAATTGTTTAGAAGGGGAACAAATGAGCTATATTTATTGCATAGGGAGTCAGACATTCCCCTGAGCCACTAATATTAATATTAGCATGCTATATGTGAAGTCTGCTTTGATTAATTTCACACCAGTCAATCAGTGACCAGCAATCAGATTGGATCACAGCTAACAACAACTTTATCTCCAACCTGGTCAATCCCAGAGCAACGTCACTTCTATGACTGCTCCAGCATTCTACCATTGCTAGGTAACGGTATCTCCTTCTCCTGTCACCCATGGCCCGGAGAAGAATCCACAATGCGTGGCTGTTAGCGATTTTGCGGAAATCTCGCCCGTCTCTGTGGTCTTCATTTCCTCCATGGGGATGGGGGGGGGGGGGGGTGACATGGATAACATCTTTTTGTGTCTGATTCAAAGGCGAGACGACACGCCCGCGTTCCCTGCCCAGGCCGCGGGCCCTGATGCCGGAGGCTCCTGCCCGAAGCGAGGAGCAGGCGGGCGGAGCAGGCGGGCGGAGCAGGCGTGGTAGAGCCATACCGTCCGTCCCATCAGGGCTGATTTATTAGCACCAGCTCTTTTGTTTGCTCGGGGCTGGAAGAACAGCTGCTCCAATGATCATCTATATCTACTCCGCCTTGATGGCATTGTACGCTATGAGAGAGAGAGAGAGAGAGAGAGAGAGAGAGAAAGAGAGAGAGTGAGCGAGCGAGAGAGAGAGAGAGAGAGAGAGAGAGAGACAGGGAGGCAGAGAGAGGCAGGGGAACAGAAAGTGCACTGCCATCATCTGCGGAAGCTGGATAAGGTTGGCCGACAGTGATGAATATGGGTAAATATGAGGTCATGGGGCAGCAGCGGCAGCCTTTGTGATGATAATGGCTTTGTAAAACGCTGATTGGGGTATTGATACAAGACCTGCGTCAGGCTCACTGCTTTTGGTGGGCAGCTGTATTAATGTTTGGATTTTCTTTGTAGGGTATTTTCTTTGTGGTTATCTTGTGCATTTATTTGTCATATTTGTCTTTACCCTGTCGTTCGTGGTAATTAAACCCACGTGTAATCCATCGTTCAGAGGGAAAACGCCTTGCCATATTCTGTTGATCTACTTTTATGTTAAATGGGCTAAATATTCATTTTCTGATTAAAGATTTGAATGATTGTAAAGTGCAATATATTTTATAATTACTCTCTAAAGCAAATTGCTCTGAGCACAGATCTTTGGCCACAATTACAGCTTATCAAGGCAACAATAATATGAATATTGGCATTGTCAGGATTTATGAAAGCTGATAATCTTTGATTTATTACAAAACATTAAGAAGATTAGGAGATTATTTTTTGACAATGGAAAAATGTTAATCCCTTAAGAAAAAGTCAAAAATCTTGGCATATCAACAATTGTGTTCAGTTCACAAAATATGGTGCTCCCTGGCCATGTACATCAAAATGAGTGAGTAAGCATGCACTCTAGTGTGTGTGTGTGTGTGTGTGTGTGTGTGTGTGTGTGTGTGAGAGAGAGGGAGAGAAAAGGAAGTCCTTGTCATTTTGATTGTTTTAGTTTTATGGTGACTCCCTATTTATTCATCAGTGTATCCACAATTATTTTTATATTATAGTCGATTGTTCTTTCTCTACTCTATTAAGCAAAGCATTCATAACAGCTGCCAAAAATATTGATTACAATATGCCAAAATCCCAAATATCAATACAAAGTGTAATGACAAAAAGCTTGCGAGAAACATTAAAGTTTGGTCACAAGAAATTATTTTAGGATTTGATGTCCCAAAGAATATTTGAGCATGTCATTCGTACACTGAATTTACATCCAAACATGTCCACCCCTCTGTTCGATCCGTCTGTATTAATGGAGTATTCAGAACTTGAACTGGCTAGACTATATTACTGGACATGTCAGACTCATGGGTGATGAATCTGTCATGATGGAGCCCACAGGTCCAAATCAAATGTTTATTTAATGATAGGAGTTCCTGCCCGAGAGATCAAGCTTGAAAAAGCAGGGGACGGGCAGGAAATGACCCTTCTGAGCTGTTGTGACACTTCCTGGATTCGCCTGCTCACTCCTCTGCTCCGCACTCTCCAGATCCTGATCCCTCTCATCCAAATGAAAACATTCTTTTTCATCCCTTTCTTTCCCCCCATCTCCTCCTTTCTTACCCTCCTGCTCTAATCTTGTAAGCCATTATTTTTCTATTTCCCCTTTCTGTCACCTTGCATTATTTTTCCCGCTGTAATTCCCATTCGCTCCTTCTGGAATCTTCCTGTCCCGGCTTTGTCCTGGAATCTAATCCGGACTTTTTTGCCCATTGCCCCCCTGCGCCTCCTCTGCTCAACATTCCCAGCAGGACGTCAGATGGAATAGCTACGCATGACGCCCCTGCTATAGCAACCACACCCCGGCAGGAAGGCGACGGCTAACTTTTCGGATGGGCAGAGAAATCCTTTCACTGGGCTGGCAGCAGAAGTAAATCCTTCTTGGAGGAACAAGAGGAATTAGCAGGGAGCAGTGGAGCCATTCCCCAGGCACAGTGATGGGGATGGCATCATGTACCATCTTCAGAAGCCGTGTGTTCACAGGATGAGAGGTGTCCCTCCCCTGTTTCATCTAAAAAGATTTGTCCTGAACTGAAGAAGCTATATTTTCATGA
>JAOYMR010000015.1:6475041-6489645 GCA_025802075.1 Tenebrosternarchus preto
CCCCCCCCCCCCCCCCCCCCCCCCCCCCCCCCCCCCGCGCGCCCCCCCCCCGGCCCCCCCCCCCGGCCCGTTGGCTGCAGCAAGGCAGGGCCCAGAGACGTGGTGGAGAGAGGGAGAGATCTAGAGCAGATTCCCTTCACTCGGATCTGGGAGACGGACGAGGTGGCAAAGAGCAAAACTGCCTGTGCAGTAAGATCTTCAGAAATGATTCAGGGGAAGAGTTTCAACTGGGAGCTCTGATACACGACTTCAGACGGACATTCCAGGTCCACACGAGCTGCTCCTGTTAATCGCAGTGAAATTTGTATCCAAGTCATGTACATGCCAACATATTCTTTGTCAAGTTGGGGACATCTGCTTTACATAATATCCTTGTCTTGTTAATGGCTAAAATTTCATAACACATCCTTTGACATTTTTTTATTATTTATTTATTTATTTATTTTGGAATGAAGAAATTGGAGATGGCCTGAATTTGAACTATAACTGTTATTGTTCCAACACAATAGTTAGCACTGAAGAAGAATCTTAAAGCACTGTAATGCAAACTATATTAATTCACTGCAAGGAGAATTTAGGCTTGAACAATGATTCATTCTACTGCTTGAAGTAATATTCTTTACATTAGGTGGTCCAAGAGCAGTATAATCAAGCTAAGCCTAGACTGTGCTGTTCTGTGAGCGATTTAAAGAGACTAGCTTTATAAATGTAGCAGATCATAACTAAGGTCCTTAAAGTTTAACCACAATAAAAACGCTGTTTCATTAAAATAAAAAGATCCTATATTAATTAAAACAAAATCTTCTGTTTAATAATCTATAAGGAAAATGGTCCTACATTAATGTTTAGTATCAGCATTTCTCTCTGCTGTGGTGAAATTACAGTTTGAGCTTAATGAAGGAAAATAAAGACTTGCCACATCTTCACCGGGTCCTACGGGCAAACTTAAGTCAACCCTAAGAGCATCTTAATCACTCCACCTCCCTTTACTAAATTAGCATAGGAATGAGCTTTAAATTGAGGCACTTTGTTTTTTAATTAAACTCCCAGCAGGTAAAAGTAAGACACATTAGAGAGAGAATGTGCACCATCACCAAATGCCCAGTGGTGCCTTTTCCGTAGGAGCAATCTTTGGGAAGGAAGACCAGGAGCGAGAGTCTCGCCAGGCCCTTCCCACCTCGCGGGCCCCGGCCCCGGCCCTGTCGGAGGAGCGTCTGGCCAATGACTCGTCTGTGGTTTACGTCCCCCTCTGTGGGTCTGGCCATGGCTTGTGATCTCAGACAAGATCATCCTCTGATCATCTCTCTTTACCGTGATGTATTCAGTAAATGAGTCTCCACAGGTGTGCTCATTCTGCAACACCATTATCTTCTAACTTTACGAAGCTTGAGAGGTATTATTGCGAACAGCTGCATGACTACAGGGACATTTTAGTCATATTTGTTTGACACCAAGCAATTTATTACTGAACAGCGTTTATGCCATGGGTATTGTCTGGATATAAATGATGCCTTATATCTTCTGTGGTGTAAGTAATGTGACATATGCTTGTTACACAATGAATAATAAACTATTGTTATTATATTGTCGATCTCACGATCTGTGGTTTTATTCTACGAATGTCCATGGTCACATGCACATGTATCCACTGAATAAAACAAAAAAAACAAAACTGTTGTTGGACAGGACAAAGGATGTCCTGGGAAGTCTTTCAAGGACTCTCTGGATTGCAAGCTACAGATTTTGTTCATGTTTTGTGATTTTTGTACATGGTTTCATTGTTCAACGGCCCTAAATCACAAATATTAATAACAGCCAAAAGGATCGCTATGCATTCGGCACCACTGAACTGCTATAATCCTTGATAGTTCATAAACAGGAATGATATAGTAGTTATCTTAGTCTAAACATGCCTTTGCATCTACTTCAACACCTTCCTCCATGCAGGAGAGCCAAGTGAAACAGCGACAGCCTGAGAGAACACAAATCACTCCAGAACAGTTGTGAGAGAGAGAGACAGAGAGAGACAGAGAGACAGACAGAGAGAGAGAGAGAGAGTGACAGAGAGAGAAAATCATCAACAAATCACATGGACTAGCATCCCTCAAACAGCACCGGCACTGTGCCTAACATCACAGACATGGAGATCTACAGTGTTCAGAGGCAGGCCAGAGACAGACAGAGAACAGCTGAAAAGGACAGCGTTCAGAGAGGGAGCTTGGGGCAGCAAGTGGTGGAGTCTGAGCACACAGGCCAGCGAGGAGATCAGACAGACAGGTACACACAATGTGTTTGATCAGCTGGACCGCTTCAGCCAGCACACTCAATGCCACACAGCAGCTCCTATGTACAGAGTGACAGTCAAGCTGCTCACTGCAGTAAAAAGGGAGAAGGGTGAAAGAGAGAGAGAGAGAGAGAGTAAAGAGAGAGAGACAAGGGGGGGGTTGAGGTCCTCAAAGAATGACATGAATGCTAGTGAGGAATGATTAACAAATTACCATTTTGCCCCCCCACAAGTTTCACACCCCATTTTCCACACAGAAATAAAAAATATATCTGAGAATGTGGCATAAAACCATTATCTGACCAAATAATAAATCATCATGAGAAAATATGAGTTGTCCACTAATTTGAAATATAAGTATGAGAAATATAAGAAATAAATTATGGCTCATAGGGTTATAAAAAAAAATCATGTAACTGCATATGACTGATATGCTGATCGAAAAGCCTCAGATTCTTAGTGTTTTGTTCTCTTTGATTTTTCAGTAACTTCAGTGTCAGAACTGTGAATCCCAGAATCGCTGGCATGTTTCCTCGACCACAGCCAAGTGCGCCTGTGAGCCTGAGGTGGAGAGGCGTGAGTTACAGCCGCCTTTCAGGCAGCCCGGGGTGCTTCCCGTGCCCTCCCTGCAGTCGTGTAACCCTAGCCTGTGGTAATGCCCATCTCTGCTGCCGCCCTGCTGGAGACTAGACATCTTTACAGCGCGCACACTGCATATAAGAGAGTCTGAGGCACTGAGAGAGCAAGTGAGCGAGAGAAAAAGTGAGAGAGAGAGAGAGAGAGAGAGAGAGAGAGAGAGAGAAAGGGTGAGAGAGAGAGAGAGAGAGAAAGGGTGAGAGAGAATGGGTGACAGAGAAAAAGAGAGGGAGAAAGAGAAGGGAAAAAAAGAGCTAATATTTTCAACTCGCCGGCCAAGTGTACTTCACTAAAATAACATAATAAAACAAAAATAAAAGGACTAATAATAAAAACGAATAACTGCAGTGGGGTTGCAAGCTTAGAATCCTAAAATGGCAGCCAGACATGGAGCAAGCATGGAGGAATGAAAGAAACTTCGCAGGACATTTAGAGGGAGTGGGAGTACGAATTCTCCAGCACTGTACCTGGTTTTATAAGACTAATAACTCTACGGCTAGCTATTCTGGGCCAATTCACATGAGGTCTAACAGGCTTTTGCTGTAAGCAGGCATCTGGACGCTCACACAGACGTACCTCCCTAAAAAGTCTTTTGAAATAGCCAGAGATGCTTGTAATGAGTCTAATAATGATCAGATGTATACTATGAGCCATAACTGCCTGCAGATAGTTGGGCTCATGAGCAGGAAAGTGTTCAAACCTCCTGGACTCCACGTTAGCTCACGTAGCAGGCAGAGGCCCCCGGTTCAGAATGAGAGCTTTCACGCTACATTTATAAATGCAGAACTGATTAACATACGCTTATTAACACTTGAAGAAAAAAAAAAAAACAGAGTTTCATTCATGCTTGCAAGTACATAAATAAATAAATAAATAAATAAGTTTATGAGCACTGATGTGGTTAAAAAAGCAACATTTGGAGCGAGGGGCTTTGTAATTACTATTGACCTCTGGAAGGCCTTCGTCTAAGAAATAAAACAAACAGTAATATGAGGTGTTCTCCAGCCAGGGCTCTGCAAATATGCAAAGGCGAGATCCGGTGAAGAACATCACGCGTTGGCTCCCTTTCAGTGGGGCCTAATCTGTGGGCCTACACAATATTAAGATGGCTTTGGGGCCACTTGTGACCCAGCTGTTCACTAATGAAAAATTCCTCAGCTCCATACAGGGGTTAGAAGATCCAACCCCTCTCCACCCACAACCATGCCCTGTCCATCTTGAGGAGTTTACCCTGGATGAATAGATAGTGGATTACAGACCGAGGAGAGAGCCGGAGAAAAGCTTCTATGTCCTTGTGTGTGTGTGTTTGTGTGTGTTTGTGCATGTGTGCTCTCTCCCACCCCTCTTCTTGCTTGGCTTTAGAGCCATGCTCTGAAAGAGGAGGAGTGTTTGCTGAAGTTTTAATTAGCAGGGATGACCCCTTTATTATTTGGATGCGAGCTGGCTAAGGTGTGGGATCTGTTTACCCAGCAGAAGTTTGGGTCTGGGCTCATAACCGAGGTCGTCTGAAGTGTCAGCAGCTCAGTCCATGTAAAGATGAGTGCAGAGGTTTCTGTTTACTCTACTGCTTTTTAAACGTGCGCAGTTTTTAAGAAGAGCCTAACTTCTCCACAGCCATCAAATCAGCCCAGAGGTTTAAGGCAGAGATTATATGTGTTTATCCACGTATATTGCATTTTATTTTTTTTATAGCAAAAAGTCATTAGACACGTGTAGTTGTGGTCTGTGCTATCTTATTACAAAGGCTAAACTGTCATGCCAGGAAAATTCACTTATATCCACTGTACTACAGTATACACTGGAACCATTCTGCCAGAGGTGAAAATCTAGTCTGACTAATATGGCTCTGATGTATTCACACTGTAGTTTATGAAGTGATTTAAAATAACTGTCAGCCTACATGACAAGGTGGAATTATGGATAGATTATCTCCTTGCCTGTCCTCAATCTTGCATCTTAAGTCTGGCGGTAAGCAGTCAGACCGTCATATAATCTCGTCACAAGCCGTAACATAAGCTCGACACAGCAGATGACTATTAAGAAGAAAACAATAAAGGGAGTTTGAATGTGGGGTTGTAAAAGTCAGACTGCGTTCATCCCCACAGCTCAGCTCAGTAACAGCGGCCCTCTTTAGCGAGGTATATTTCAGAGGCTCTGACAAGCACATTCCACACGAGTGGACCCCCTTCTTTGGCCGTCTTGTCACTGTCTGGCTAAAAAGTGGCGAATGCCCATTTAATAGACCTGCTTAAAGTCGGTAGCTAGCTGTGAAACGGCAGGCTCGGCAGAGTTATAAAGTCAACGGGTGCTCTCTTGACCCCTAGAAGAGCCGCTGAAGAGGCCCATGTCAGCTCCTGGGGCAGGAGAGAGAGAAAAAGAGATAAAGACAGAGAGAGAACAGCAGTGGAAGGGATACAATGGGAAGGTCTGTAACAGTGGATATAAGCACAAAACAATTATAGGATTTTCATGAAGTTTGAGAAAACTGCAAGCATATGGTCATTTTTCTTTAGACTCTTACATGGTTATTTAACAAGGATTTTCAAACTGTGTTGAGCCTGTAAAGTGTAATAATAACACGAATTTTAGCAGTAATAATATGTTTTATTAATATCACGCTTTTCTCAAACTATTATGTAACAGAAATCTATAGCAACAAGTTAGCTTGTTAGGTCAGTCTCATAAGGACAGGCCAAAGAAACAAGCTTAGAAAGCTTAACCTGAGTAATGCTCTTAAAACAGGCTGCTGGAGCTTGCTTCGTGCAGAACCTCGTTGTCATGGTAGCGCTGGCAGGCTGGCTAGCATTAGCTCGGCTGGTGATGAATGACGAGTAGCTCTGCCTCCCAGAGCACACAGTGCCCTGCGAAGGAGAGCGGGGCCACAGCAGGCTGCCGCTGTCTGGGTGACTGTAATCCAGCGGGTGGAGGTACATGCTAGGGGTCGCTGCCCTGAAGAAGGGGAGGGGGGGAGGGGTGGGGGTGGAGTGCTTCAAGGCCTCTCTCTCTTGGCCTCCACGAGGATGGCTACTGGTAACCCTGGTGGAGAGCAGATGTAGCTGTTTAAGCTCTGTTATGTTCTTAACTCTGATTATGTGAGTCTGTAACTCAAGCAAGCACAGAAACTGTGCCGAGTCATTTTTTTCTGATGGCTGTTTAATAATAGTATAAATGGTTTTCAAGACTGAATTTGCTTTTGGATATAGACATGGTCGGTCAACTCGGAGCAGAAAGAGTCTGAAGAGTAGCAAATGAATAAGGAATATGAATATGGTATGCCTATTTGCATCTCGATGTCATTACAAGTTTGTTTGTATTGAATCCTTACATTCTGATAGACACACATATAAATTTACCAGAAAAGGACATGCTGTAGAAAGCAAAACTTTCACCCTGTCACGTTCCTTCTGTGGGCCGTAGAACAGGAAGCTATAGAGGAATGCTAACAAGGGGGAGGAGTCAAAGAGAGAAAATAAAGAACAAACAAGTCTTTTTTTGTTCACAGGATGTTTTAGGGACTCAAAGGCTGGGGATTACCACCCAGATTAGCATACAGAAACTATATTTGAATTTGTGATCAGCAGCTCCCCTTCAAAGAGCTCAATCCCAGATTAGGAGGTGTTGTGCTGAAAAGCGTCTTTTATTGTGCAACGAAGTTACACTAGCCAAACAAAGATGTCTGCAGTGTGAGGAGCTGGCACAAAAACGTGTGCACATCACCATGGCAACCGTGGCACCAAAAAAAAAAATGGAAGGAGAGAGCCTGGGAGAGCGATGGTGGAATGCGCGAAAGAGACATGGATCCCCCAAACACACACACACACACACACACACACACACACACACACACACACACACACACACACACACACACACACACACACAGGCGGGAAGGACACTCCCTTGCCTCTCTCCCCTAGATCACAGACCACCTATACACTGTAGTCCTTACTGCCAAAAGCTGTATATTCACAGGGGGAAAAAAGGAGAGAGAGATGGGACACCAGCTCACCCCTGCACCTCTCCGTGCGGTTCTTAAGCAGCAGGTGCTACAGCCACTGAGAGCGTCCAGTAACGGTTTAAGCGGCCGCCGCCTGATTCATGGCGGGAGGACGGCTCTCCCGCCCTCGGCGTAGAGCCGCTCTGCTTGGTGGTGCTCCAGCCATAGCGGGGAGCTGGCTGCGTTTGAAAGCCCAGTCTGAGCTCCAGGGGACAGGGTCAGATGTGGAGATGGCCCTCGCCTCCTCTGGTATGTGAGAGAGGGAGAGGAGGAAGCACACTGGCGTCCAGCGTCCATGGTGGACAAGGAAAAGATGGGCCCACCGCAGCACAGCAAGACAGGCAACAGGAGATACAGCTGAAGGATCGGACAGTTTTTCCCCTCTGGTTTAAATAAATAAATGCTGGTTGTCTGTTGCAATGCTAAGACTTTGTACTAAGTGATGGTTTAATGTTTTTGATTGTGGCTTGATAAAAAGGTGGGAAGAAAAAAAAAAAACTCTAAAATGGGGGTCGTAACTAAAATGCTGCACAGATATAAAGGTTTGTTCCCCGAATACAAGAACGGAGCACATCACCATGTCACATTTGTCTGAATGCAAGCACAGCAACGCTTTTGAAGCTCAGCACGACCTTTTGTTCTGAAGAGAGCCATGTGCCGAGGTCTTGGTGGAAAGCCGCCCGCGCGATTGGCACCGGCGGGCCGCTGCGAAACCCCCCGCTGGCACAGGACCATCATGCGTCCTGTGGGACGTGGCACGTGCCAAACCAACAGACCGCCCGTCCTGCCAGCTCTCAACCACAGGCTCTCTGTTTCAGCCCGCAAAGCCACTCCTTCTGCACACCCACACACACACACACACACACACGTTTGTAGGCACACACACACACACACACACACACACACGCACACAAAAAAATCCAAACAAACAAAAAAAGAGAGGTGGATACAGCCAAAAACACAAAGTAACAGTTTAGTCACAATATTTGCCTGTGAAGTTTTATTTCACATAAAGCACAGAATATTCAGCACTTTTAGAATTTCCCCATAAACAGGAACAAAGATTAAATATTTAACATTTAACACAAATTCACCTTGAATGTATAACAAAAAAGGCTGCTTTGTAAACTTCTTTACCTGTGCCCATACCTGCAATGATAGGCATAATAATAATTTTAAACGTACACTTCACTACTGACAAAATGAGATTTTTGCGATCATGAGATGTTTAAAGTCTAATATAGCTTATAAATGCATTTTTAAAAAACACAAAAATTGGACAACCACAGCGAAGCCGATTTCTGCCATTCAGCGAGAACCTGTACCATGTAAAGAAACCCAACCTGCAGCATTACGACACTGATCACGGGTATTTCAGTGGAGCTGGATACATTTCAGCTTAACAGAAGAGCCCATATGCACACACATTGTCTAGACATTGAACCATAAAAACAAAGCAAGAGACAAACAACAGACCCATAAGATCAACAAATTAACTGTCTGACGTTTCACCTGCTTGCCGAAACGTGCATCGAATGTGATCATGCTGCTTTTATGTGTTTCATAGCGGTGGGGACTTTTTTCTGTCTTTCTCTTGCAGCGTCTAAGGTTACTCTGATTCTAATCAAGGTGTGCCTTCCTGGTGCACCCGGCTATGCTGCCTCAAGTGATCTGACAGGAAAACTTAGATGCCCCCTCTCTCTCTTGATGTATCTCTCTCTCTCTCTCTCTCTCTCTCTCTCTCTCTCTCTCTCTCTCTCTCTCTCTCTCTGTGTTTTGCATTCATAGAATAAATCTTTGTATTCTATTAACACAGAGATATAACAATAAGTTACAATGGAATAAGTAGAATTTGTAAATGGGTTTGCGTTGACGTTGCATTTAAGCGGGAGTTAGAAAATAGAAGAAAGAATATGTTTGCCTGCCAGGCAAAAACTGGTTGGAGCGATGTTGAGCCAGCATGGTTTGTCAACATGTTTCAACATGAAATCAATGTAAGTTTTGTTGAATTGGAGTTGGATTTGGGGGGAAAAAAAGTGTCTTCACCCTTTATAATAATGAATTCACTTGAAAAACCAATTTCAACATATAAGCCAAATTTCAGTTGCTACATTGACAACAGCGTATGCTTCTCACAGTTACCGGTAAATCTCCTCAGAGGAGATTTAGAGAGAGCTTGGAGATGCTTTGCTGTTCTGGTGTCTCCAGCTGAACAAGTACAAACAAAGCTACAGTAAAGGCACTTCACATCCAGCTGCTTAACCCACAAATTTTCTTTTGCCAATTTCTAGTCAAACATTTAGCTTTCTATACTTTTTACATACATTTATTCTTTCTATGCGTTTGTGCTATACGCCCGTTTGTGGTATATGCCTTTGGTCTTTGTGTGTGATGCTTGTGGTCTGTGTCCCTCTCAGCTTCAACACCCAGGTCTGTGTATGACATACACATGTTAATTTGCCACTTCACAGCTGAGCGATGTCGACTCTCTGATCTCCCACCAGCTGGTGGAGACACATTGCACATGTAAGCCCATGGGAGGAAGCTCCGTGTGTGTGTGTGTGTGTGTGTGTATGTATGTATGTGTGTGAATGTGCACTGATATTGATCAGATAGGCTGTCTCTCATTCATTGTTACACACAGACAACACACTCCCTGCACTGCCTCTGCCTTCTCTTTGACCAAGGGAGCGTGTGTGTGTGTGTATGCGTGCATGTGTGTGTAGTCATTGTGTGATTAGACACCCTTTCGGTGAGGGAGTGTGTGCACATTGACGGGGCGATTTTACACACTCGGGCGCAGTATTGTCTGTGCTGGAGAGAGGTCCAAGAGCAAAGCAGCTGCTGCAACAATACTGAAGCATCACCTCAGACCACACAATGAGCCATGATGGGGCGATTCAGAGGACAGCAAAGGCACAAACACACCCACACACACATACACACACACGCGCAAAAACACCCACACACGTGTAAACACACACACACACACACACACACACACACATACACAAACATGCATAAACATATACAAATACACACGTATATTCACACACAAACACACTCCCAAAACATTTTCTCTCTCTCTCTCTCTCTCTCTCACACACACACACACACACACACACACACACACACACACACACACACAGATTCACTCACAAAAGTGTCGACAGGTTTACACACGCCTAGACACATGCAAATACACACAGAAATGCTCACTCGAAAAATATCAGAAGTTGTGCATGCATAAAGTGCTAGAGCCCCCAAACTCAGACAAGTGATGCATACAGTCACACCCACGCAGACAGACGGTCACCATGTACCCACATGCACTATGGCAAGAGGGGAATCGCTGTGACTCTTGCCTCCTCTCAAAGCTCGAGCTCCAGCAGAGAGGCTCACAGGGACCTGCTGAGTGGATGTGAGCCCTAACACATCCCACCAGCCTGGGGCCGGTCGCCCCACCACCGCCCCACAATAGACCCCCCCAGCTTCCAGTGCCCCCAGGGCTGTCATCATTCCTTAAATCAGCGAGCCCGGCCTAATGACAGCGCCTCGGGGCCCGATCAGGAGCCCCGCACCCGTCCCCAGGTGCCTGTCAGCAGGGAGCTCCACTCTGAGACGACGCCGTCCCCCCCGCCCCATGAAAGCTCGCCCTGTGTGCGCTGTCTCTCTCGCCCTGGGGCCAGTCTTTGATATGACCTGCCTCCCAAGCCATTGTGTGAAGGGCCAGTTGAAAAAGGCCATTATTTCATTCCATTATTTCAACTCAATTTAGTGTGAGTAAACTTTGAGTGAAGGGGCTTTGCCTTCCAAATATCTCTCTCTCTCTCTCTCTCTCTCTCTCTCTCTCTCTCTGACCACTGGGGCTACAATCTACTCACCTGACAAATCGCCACTCCTCTCCACTCTCCTTCTCTACAGCATCACTCCCTAATTCACTTTAAGTCCCAACATCGAGGACAAGAGCCATGTGCTGCTAAGTGGACCTTCATTAAAACACGGTACCCATATGCTGGTGAGGCCCTGTGCTACAAGGATAGAAATTTATCCCAGAGCTAATGGCAATCCTCAAGACCCAAGGTGGTTAATGTAGTCCCAGCTCCAACCCCGTCCCAAATCCCTTGGTTGATAAACCTCGGTTTACGCACAAATGTGTGTGTGTGTGTGTGTGTGTGTGTGTGTGTGTGTGTGTGTGTGTGTGTGTGTGGAACATATACACACATGTAAAAACATGTCTTTGACCTGGGCGTGGAGGTGCTTGTGTCTTTTGTGTGTGAGGGACAAAAGCAGCAGAGTGTGACTTCTGATGCACAGCTGAGGCGAAGGGTGTGAGGAGTGTGTGTGTGTGTGTGTGTGTGTGTGTGTGGGGAATACAGATTTCAGCAACAGTCCAGCCAGCCAACTAATGACAAATCACTATAAATAAATAAAACATAAATAAATAAACAAATAAATCACTTGAGCTATTTAATGGTGAGATAACCATGGTAACGTGCTCTGAAGTTTCAGCTGTGGATTTTTGTTTGCTTGTTTGTATATTTGTTCAGGTTTTTTTTTCTTGTACAAATGTATAAATAACAGACCTCTTTAAATGAGGGGAAAAAAAAAACCCTTAACTGCCCAGTTGTGGTCACACATCGCCTAAACAGAGAAAGTCTCCCATTTAAAGTATCTTAAAGAGCCTTTGTTTGCAAAAGGCTACAGTAGTATGTCTTAATTACGGTGAATTAGCAGCTAGCTTTAAGTGGAGGTCGTTTGCACTGTATATATATAGTGTGCGTAATGCAGTTATTCCACGTGCTTTATCTTGAGCCAAGAAGGGCTGACACAGAGCTACAAACTAATGCGATAAAAGCTGCTGCTATCAGGCCTGCATTCAAGGATTTTAAACCTAACTGCTTATGACAAGCTAATAACACAGCATGCAAAAGTCAGCGCTGTAAATTGGTTAGTTAGGAGCATGATGGATGAGGGGCAGACTAACCTTATTTTCAATAGTGCCTCTTGATTTCCAGACCTGCAGATAATGAATTTGATTTAATTAGCCTGCCCCTCATCTAATTAAGAAGGTAAAAAAAATCTGACCCCGTTTGTAGTTGTAGACCCCCCCCCCCCCCAGAAAAAGAAAACAAGGAAAATAAGAACACAAAACAAACAAACAACCCCCCCCCCCCGCCACACACACAGAAACAGCAATCATGGAGTTGAAATGCATCGTCATGAATGAATCTATTCTGGCCTTGTGACTGGAAGCATTTGAACAGTGAGGGAATCTTTGTTTCTGCTTGACTGTGTTGCTTATTTCATTAAACAAACACAATACAAGGGGCTCTTGGCATGTGTTGGTCTTTTTTTGGCATTCGTGAAGGTAAAAGACAAAAAGTCTAGTGAACTAATACCTCTGACACAGATTATCTGGTTCCAACCTATTATGATCAATCTATCGATCTATTATTTATTTATTTATTTATTTATTTATTTTCCTTGTAATCTAAATAATAACCTATAAACTTTCACATCCAGGTTTGTCAGCCTTATGTTAATTGACCAGACATGCAAGAGGTTGATCAGGAGGAGAGAGGGTGAAACCTGGTGTTTCTACCACATCAGGAACTGTCTCTCCCACACCCGGAGACCTGGTGTTTTCACCAGGCTGCTTTTCTGTTTGTCGACCTTATTTATCTCCCGTCGTTCCTGATTTGTCTGGGGTCAGACTGAGCTTTGCTTTGAGATTCACTTTTCAAGCAGCCAGTCTTTACCACAAGGGGCTGAAGAGGAACACTTAAGGAAGTTCTTCTAATGTCGCTCATCCTGGCACTGATGGCTCACTGTTGGAAAACAAACCTTAAACCACCAGTGCTTACGTTACGTTAGGTACGCACTGCAGATCCAATTACCTGGAATACACACTCTACTTTATCTCCCCTCTGGTAATTATCTAAATTGCCAACATATCATTAGAGTATCTGGCTGTGTGTGTGTGTGTGTGTGTGTGTGTGTGTTTGTGTTTGTGTGTGTTTGTTTGTGTGTGTGTGTTTGCTCTGCCTCCTAATAGGGTCCAAAGGGAGGGAGCTGTTGGGGTGATTAGACCTCTGTAGACTGAATCAGAATGGCTTTGCAACCATATTGAAGATGCTAGACGTAGCACTGAACACATCCTTTATGCAGGGCACGCAAAACGAGCACTGCCTAGAGACGTGGAAGGCTCTCACCATCTCACCGCACTAGAAGATCACTCATTAGGAGAGATTCTGAGGGAGAGAGCTCCTGTCTGTCACTACACTTGCTCATTACATTAAAGACTAATCGCGCATGGAGAATCTGTCTCTTGACACAATGATATCAAGTGTAAAGTTGTATACTCAGTTTAATCATTAGGTGTATAGATTGGTTAACAAAAGTTGTAAAAAAGTTGTTCTGCCAGAAATGCACAAATCACTGTAAAATGGTGCATTTCTGTAGTTATAAACTATTTATAAACAGAAACTTCCTAGGAAAAAAAATCCATTTGGGGGAAATAATTAAATAAAATTCTGAAAACATAATTTTCAAACAGCAACAAGGGTCAAAAAAATATGTATTCCCCAAAATCTCAATGTTTACTGGCAGCAGTCACAAATCAAACTCAAAACAGCTAAAAACAAGACAACTATATATACTGTGCAGTTGCTTAGATGTGATATTTAAAACACATCTACGCTAAACTGTAACACTGACGACGTTGTGTTTGACCGCTGCCCGGCTCTGCATTTTAAGAGCCTGAATACAGTAGTGGAATGACTGCAGTGTTCTGATCCCAAACGACCCTATACATCATATAGAGAGATAAAGGCTTCACGTCAGGCTTGCTCTTAAAAGTAAAACCACCGCACACTGGCACTGAGCAGCCTTCCCGCTGGGAGCTTGTTTTCTCCGTTTTTACTCTTCACCTCACGTAACCTCACGCCCATACTGCTCAAATGGGAATGAGCAAAACATATCTGCTAGGAGCCAATTACAATATCAGACCTTTTTCACTCACGGAAGCTCGTCACTGCTTACTGCTGAATGGTCTTGGGTGTTAGTGTGACCTGGTATGACTCATTTTAAGGAGTAGCTTGGAATTCCTGATTCGTTAACATTGCAGGCCTTTGGTACCACGTGATATATGTAGGCCCTGATGAGAAACGGTCACAAAGTCAGTGTGAGATGCTCACTATGTTACATATGGCCATGGATATCACTGTGTTCATCCCCAACATAATCAAGTGGACAATTGTATAGGGAAATGGGTCTGTGTCCACCCAGAGACGTGTGAGCAATAATGCCATCGTGAGATAGACAGACAGCTAGATTAGAAAGAGAGGCAGACAGACAGAGATCAAGCTGTACTCCACCTGTCCGTCATCTGCCCACACTCTTAGGTCAGTGGAGCTCATTTAATTCCCCCTGTTTCAAAAGGCAAGTGCCACTCAGGAGAAGCGACACAGGAGAGGGAGGGAGAGGGAGATGGTGACAGAGTGAATGAAGACAGGACAGAGTGGTGAAAGAGAGCCACTGAATAATTATGAATCAAAGCAGTTAAGCTTCCAGGGAGTTCATTTTAAGAGCGACAGTGATGAGTGTTTTGTGTGTGTGTGTGTGTGTGTGTGTGTATGAGAGAGAGAGAGAGAGAGAGAGAGAGAGAGAGAGAGAGAGAGAGAGA
>JAOYMR010000015.1:6489745-6509793 GCA_025802075.1 Tenebrosternarchus preto
TATGACAGCACACATATACACAAACCCCGCCCCCACACAAGCGCTATGACAGTATTCATACACAAACCCCGCCCCCACACAAGCGCTATGACAGCACTCATATACACATACCCCACCCCCACACAAGCATGTGTGCTAGCTCTCCTGCTCTGTCCTCCAATCACCACATGCTCTTCCCGAAACTCTGCGCTTGGGGATGCCACATCAGTGCAGTTTGTCTGTGCTTGAGTCACTCAGGAAATGCCCAGTCGGGAAACATTTCTTTCGGGTTACAGAAATCAGGAGAAAACATATACGCCATGGCTCCATTTGTTTCTCAGAGATATGCAAATCTGTTTGCTTCACACAAGAGCAACACCAGTCCTCTGCCGGTCTCATGATCTTTCCTGCTTCAGTGCACACAGTACAATTACTGACTGGACTCTCCCACTTAATTGAACATTTTAATTTAAGCTTTATTCCTGGAGTTGAGACAGATGAGTGGAAATTATAGAATTATACTCACATACAATATATGCATTTAATAGTACACATCGTTGTACTATTAAACAATAATAATACAGGACACCAACAGTGAACAACATGCAGACCCTGGAGTGGTGTTCCACGGAGCAGCAAACACCACGCAGGCTCCTTCATCCACCATCTTTTTCACCTCCCTGTCTACATTTTTTCTTTAAAGCATCACCTCTTCCAGATGTGGCCTCCAGGGCCAATGGCTGCTGTTTTCACAGGTGCAACAGAGCACAGCGTGTGTAACAGAACTGCACCAGAGGGGCCCTGCACATGGTGCTCAAAGAAGTCCTGCACTCACCACTACACACTGCTTCCACTTCGAACCTTTCTTGTGCACTGACACGTCTCAAAAGCTGCCCTCTTCATATCTGGTTCTGGACGAGTCATAACAACCCTGCATAAACTTAATTTCCCATGATGCTCACATGTTCCTGTTCTCTCTAGTACAAGACAAGTTACGTTAATGCGAATCTACGTACTGTTGATGCTGATTATTCTTTTGTATTATTATATACAATAAAATGAATAGTTTAATGAATATATTTCGAATAATCGGCTGATTCGCGCGCCAACGTTTTCCCCTCTTCAGGTGCTGCTGGTGTGTACCAGGCGTGTACCAGGCGTGATCCACATCCGTGCGGTGTAAGAGTTCCGCCGTCTCGCTTAACTAAACGCCGCGCAGAAAGCGAAGCAGCATCGGCACAAATCAAAATGTGGTTCGCGAAGCGAAGTGAAAGCGGGCCCCGCTTGAAAGACTCGTATTCAGGTAACACAACACTGAGGGGACGATGATCCGCACGCGTACACAAACAACAACTACACTCGGGATAAAGTCCCTGCTGCGGAAGTACACCGCGGCATCGAGGTCATTTACATGGTCGCTCATGGTAACGTATGATAAAGGGCGGGGCTAATGAGTGCTTGTAAATACTCAAGAGTTAGTACATAATGTGAAACACACATGCAAGTTATTATAGGGTGATTTAAGGCCTACAACAAAACATGCAAATAGAAAGAAAACAAAAATGAAAGACAGTCACAGAACTAAAATCAGGGATGGTTTTCTGCCCAGTGATTTAGATGAGGTCAGTCAGAGGAAGACAAGTGAAAGAGCTTCCAGATGTAGAGGGCATTACGAGACAGCAGCGTCTGCAACAACTATTTCTGTTTTATAGCCGAGAAAATACTGGAAACACTGGACTGCTTTTTGCTGAAATATAGCATTTTACAACAGCAAAATAAGACACATCAATTACACCAAACAGGACAGGCTTGAAGGACAGAGATGCCATTTTAACAATGTTTATGCCTGGAAAACAAACAAACAAACAAAAAAGTCCAAACCAGATATCAGATGAGTCCAGTGCTTAATCAGTTTGTTTTTAAAGTGAGAAACAGCTTTTCACAGTGATGTCACTAATAAATGTTTTTGGTGTGACATCTCTGTCTAAATTGTGAAGTAAAATATTATTATTTATTTCTAATAAATAACATTTGTGTACATGTGTGTGCATATGTTTGTGAAAGGTAATAGTAGTCAGTCTGTTACAGACCCTCTCTCCACACCATGGCCTAACTCCATTAAATATGTAGGACTAGCATGAAATTGAATTTCCTCAGTCCATGACAGGTGTAAATCTTCAGTTAGTTGATGATGACTCCATTACAGGTCAGGTGATATATTTCACGGTCACTTTGAGCTGTCGGAGAATGACGGTCCTCTGGCAGATGTGCATGGGCTGTTATTCACAATGGCCTTAAGCTCTGTAGCATTGCATTTGCTCTCTCTCTCTCTCTCTCTCTCTCTCTCTCTCCCTTTCTCCTTCTCTCTCTCCCTGTCTCTCTCAGCAGGTCTGTTGGGGAAGTGGCTGTCTCTGTCACATGTATGGTAATTTCTACACCAGCAGTTTCACTGCAGAGAGGCATTGTGGGAACCAGCAGTTGTGGCATTGCTGCTGGGATTAAGAGAATTATCAGGGCTGTGGAGAGAATGGATAAACCGTAAAAGGACAGAGACACTCAGGTCAGCATTAGTGTTGAAGGCTGTGTGAGCAAATTTATCAGGGTTGAAGTGTAAAAATCAGATCCACAAAGGGTCTGAGAAAAAATTCTGGAGATTTGGTTCCATAATAACACTCCTTGCCCTCTGTGTACCTGGACAAAATACACACACAGCACATATTCAAGGTGCCTTAACTGATTCTGGACTCTTTATCAATTGTGATAGTTTCTGTTTGTTTAGCAGGAGTGGAACAAAAAGTTGGTCAGTATTAGCTGAATGAAAGAAAGAGAGAGAGAGAGAGAGAGAGAGAGAGAGAGAGAGAGAGAGAGATCCACAATTGTGCATACGGCACATGAACCTTGTTAATAAATGATTTTACTAGTTCATGATGTTTTGAAAGACCTTGACATGATGCAGCAGCTGCCAGTCTACCAGTTCTATGGTCAAACACATATAAACACTTGCTGTGCTCTGTCATATAAACACTCACTGTGCTCTGTCATATAAACACTCGCTGTGCTCTGTCATATAAACACTTGCTGAGCTCTCTCATATAAACACTTGCTGTGCTCTCTCATATAAACACTTGCTGTGCTCTGTCATATAAACACTCGCTGTGCTCTGTCATATAAACACTTGTTGTGCTCTGTCATATAAACACTTGCTGAGCTCTGTCATATAAACACTTGCTGTGCTCTCTCATATAAACACTTGCTGTGCTCTCTCATATAAACACTCGCTGTGCTCTCTCATAGCCTGCGTATGATGTTACAGCTATTATCTATGAATGTGACTGAACAAATTAATTTTAATCGACTAGACAAGGGTTTATTAAACAAAACGTCGAAATGTTTGTACACTTAGCACCACAGTTACAATGGCCAAACAGCTCAGAACACGCACGTACACACACACACACACACACACACACACACACACACACACACACACACACACACACACACACACACACACACACACACGCAGAACATGCATGTACAAACACACATACAAACACACATGCACACACAGACACACATGCACATGGACATAGACACACACACAGGGGTTTGACGAACTTTTAAAACATTTAGATTTTATTCCACAATGTTTTTACAGCTGATATTGTCAAATTAGAATAGAATATCTGTGTTCCTTTTCACCGGGAGAGCTGAAAATTGGAGAGCTGATAATCTTTCAAGAACTAGATCAAATGTCTTTGTAGGTTTGGGATTACGGCTCGGGCATCCAAATTTTAATCCAGCAAAGAAAACCCTTTTACTGGGCAAATGAAAAGGGAATATCAAACTACACTGCCAGGGAGTTTAAGCTCTGTCTGCACAACCATTTCTAACCCAGCACACATTAGGTTTCCTGTCAGGGGCCCCTAATCATGATCTTGTGTTCAGAATGGTTTGTTCTTTGGCAGGTGGCTGTGAAGAGAGTGTTCAGTGTGTGAGTGTGAAGGTGAGTAAACTGATGACCGATGCTGCAGGGTGAGTAATTATGGAACGAGGAGGCTGTCAGGAAACTGTAAGCTCAGCTAAACACTGTTTGTCTCAAACAGCGCCTCCCCTCCCTCACACACACACACACACACACACACACACACACACACACACACACACACACACAGACACAAACACACACACACACACACACACACTCTGTCTCTCTCTATAACCTGTACCTCTGCCTGACCATTTATTAATGTCTACATCCCACATGTGCTCACTGTAAGCCTGCTGGTCTAGGATCAGCCAGTGACTACATATGACCATATTCCTCCACACTCAAAACCCAACAGCTTATTCCAGGTCAGTGCGTGCACTCTGAGGTGTGCACCCAGGCAGGATTCTTGGGTGGAGTCTTCTGTAACACTCCAGTCTAAATGCACCATGTGATTTGGATCACCAGAGATACTCCTCCTCACGCTGACATTCCACAGCCGTGAGACGACTCTCCTCCGCCCACCCCCATGGTGTAACACACACATACACACCCTTTACCAAATGAAGCACATGGACCTAGGGTCATTCTTCTTTCATAATTCTTTTTTCTACGAGCGACTTCCCAGCACCAGTTGCTGAGGAACGTGTTACATATGTTTAGTGTTCTCCATCGGAAATTCTGGTGACTGGGAACGTGACAAAGAGCAGCGCCACCTAGAGGAGCAGCTGAGATGGCGTCGGTGAAAGAGTGAAGAGACTCTACCCCACAGGGGCCTATGATGGAATAATGGATGGTCCCTTCCCAACGGCCCGTGCGGTAAATCAGATTTAGGACTATACGGATGGGAATGGGTAATGTGATTCCCAGTGAGCACGGGTAATGATGCTCGGGTCATTTCAGTCGCAGTCGGACCGTGATTAAAACACCCGTTTGATCACTCCGGATGTTTCTGTCCGGTCAGCAGTGCTCCAGGAAATGGACTCGATTCAGACAGAGAGAGAGAGAGAGAGAGAGAGAGAGAGAGAGAGTTCTTCATCTGTGTTTGTGTACGTTTCATGTTTATGCTACATGTCTCTCTTAGGCAATACAGTATTATTGTCATGCCAATAAAGCTCATTTAAATTCAAAAACTGAAATTGAGAGAGAGAGAGTGTGTGTGTGAGAGAGAGAGAGAGAGAGAGAGAGAGAGAGAGAGAGAGAGAGAGAGAGAGAGAGAGAGAGAGAGAGTGACTGCCTGTATGTCTTCTGGGAGATTTAATTGCTCCCTATAACATATATAACCCTTCCGCTTCTTAACTTCTATAAAATATGGATTTTATATTATTGTATTATACTGTGCAGTGCAGACCTAGTGAGGTGGCAGTCCTGCAGTCCTGCAGTCCTCCAGCCACAACCCCTCTCTGCAGTGAGCCTTAGGGTGCACCTCAGGACCAGGGACAACCGGCACATCTAAACTAAAACTCAGAGGAGATGGATGAAGGTGATCATGAGTGTACTGTGTGGAACAGGAGGCTTGGGAACTGCTGCACAGCTCAGTGGGAAAGAGAGACTGTGAGAGAGAGAGGGAGAGAGAGAGCATGAGAGCGGGAGAAAGAGAAAGAGAAAGTTGAACATGAGAGATGGAGAGGAAAAGAGAGGCAGGCAGAAAGCATGAGATATAGAGGAGAGAAAAAGACAACGTGACAGAATGAGCCAAAAGTCAGAACCAAAGTCAGATCATAAGTTCACCATGCAGGCTGCTGTGAAGCCCAGTCCCAGGGCACTGTGTGTACGTGTGGCTGGTTTGGGTAATCCCCACTCGGCCGATCCATTCGGCAGCAGGTTACCATTCTCACCACCTCTGCAGCTCCATTCGTATGACTACTGCCCCAACACTAATTGTGGCAGAGGGGGAGAGGGAGGGGGACGGAGAGCTCATGTCACCAGAACAGCTGAAGGGCAAGTCCACAGAAGAGGTTATCTGGGCTTAATCCAGGCGCTGGGAGGAATGGTCGTGTGTGTAAGGTTGTCGGTATATGTACCTCAGCCAGCATGGGGTGATGGGAAGAGACGGACGTGTGGGAATGTGGGAATGTTGTGTGTGTGTGTGTGTGTGTGTGTGTGTGTGTGTGTGTGTGTGTGAGTGTTAACAGCTAAAGTCTCTGTTTCATACCCTCTCCAGTGAAAGGCCATTCCAGTCCTCGTGTACCCCTGCTGTGAAAAGTAAACCAAACGTTCACAGTTAAATAATAGAGACATCAGAAAGGAGGATTTCAAATACACGTATAAGGAAGATTTGATTAATTCCTGATGTATTTCTCATAATGATTCTGTTTACTTTGTGGAACTAAATGCGCTTGTGTGAGCAGGACGGCCCCAATACAACCAACAAGAATAAACAAGAGTCAATCATATAATACAAATCATAAACCACCGAATCATAAATAACTGAAAAGAGGGAACTGTTTGAGTGTGTTTATGAATGGTTGCTTGTGAATATGTGTGTGTGTGTGTGTATGAGAGAGAGAGAGAGAGAGAGAGAGAGAGAGAGAGAGAGAGAGAGAGAGAGAGAGACAGAGGGGAAAGAAAGGGAGAGTAGAGAGAGAGACTGCTTATTTCCCAGGGGTCTTCCCAAAGCTATTGTGTGAGTATGAAGAGATCAGAGCTCAGAGCAATATCGTCTCTGTTAGCAACCATATGACGAGCTGACCCCAGCAGCCATTCGCCGACACCACACCTGCCATCATCACGGTTAATTTGTTAAACAAATCAATAGCGTTCTATTGGCTCCCGCCTGGCCCCTCCCTCTGCTGGCTCCTCTCTGCTGATGTGCTCAATATGTTGTATAAGGATTACAAGAGAGTGCAGCTGCCGATTATGAGCCACAGGTTAATATTCAACAAATAAGCAAGAAAAATTAAAATGGATTTATTTTAGAACAAAAAAAAAAATGAGAGGTTAAACATCTTCAGATTTAGAGTGCCAGCAATGGCATGTATCAATAAAATAAAAGCAAACAAACCAACAAACAAACAAACAAACAAATGAGCATCTTCCTAAATGGCACAGATCAGATTCACAGTTTCTCTTATCAACATGGCCACCGCCCCCCCAGATTTTGCATACCATAACACGAAATTCAGAATGCATTTCACAGGACCATGCTAACCTGGCCTGGATTATACATACATCACAGTACGCTGCACCTGACTCAAAACCTAATAAATCATAGGGAATATATTTTCCTTTCCTTCACGACAGTCTTCCTCTCGCAAATGTAATCATATTCCTCCAATATGGCAGTGAGATCAGATTAGTGTTGAAAGTAGCTTTGGGGAGAGTGGGTGGGAAGGAAAAGGCAAAGAAGGCAGAAAAGTGTGTGTGTGTGTGTGTGTATGGGGGGGGTGAAGAGATTTAAGGGTGGGAAGAGGCAGTAAAAAGAGGAACGAAAAGGGTGAGCGTCTGAACAATCCACAGAGGCACAAAATTCCGGCTAACATAGAGAACAGAAATCAGACGAAAGCCCATCATGTGTTCTTCCTAATTCCACTGCAGCCCGAGGCTTGGGGAGCCCAGCGTGGAGCTGGAGACTTTCCCCCTTGATTCGAAGGAAACCAAAGCTCTCCGGCACAAGTAGGGTCCCGCGGCTGGGCGAGGGCCGAACCCCAGAGCGGCGTGTCACTGTGTGGCCTGCGGCAGCGGGAGGCGCGGAGGCCCTGCTGGGAGTCACCCGGACTCACATCTGGTTCCAGTTTGCCGGCGGGCAGCTCCGACGAGGAGACGCTCTGCCAAGGGGAGTTATAGGCCTCCAACTCTGCAGCTCTTTGGCTTTGCTCAAATTGTCATCTCTCATTATGCAGTCAGAGGTGCCAGGATGGAACAGAAAGCATTATGTGAAAATGACAAGCATTGAAGGGAGGGTGGGAAGCACGTATTGGACGGCCAAGCAGAAAAGGGAACAGGCAGACTGTAAACATCACCCTCTCCTCTTGCCACTCCCCTTCGCCTGCAGTTAAGCGTCACACTACTGTGTGAAGGATGTAGAAATGTTCACTAGCATGAACCCAAAACCACAGTCAGCACAAGAAATGCGGCAAGCTTAGTGATTTAATGAATAAACAAAAATTAGGATAGAGGCTTAACAAAAACATCAGGGCCATGGCTAATCAAGTCCTAGAGATGGTGTAGTTTTGAAACAGTAGCATTATGTTTACTGTGTCTGAAGAAATACTTTGGTTCGCTCATAAACATTCAAGATGGTCTTTCACATGGACAACTGACAAATGAAGAACTGTTTAATTGCTTTTTTTTTTTTTAAATATACATAAATCAACCATTTATGTTTATTCATATATTTTTAATGTGCTGGTGGTGTCCTAAATGACGCACACAGTGTGCTGGTTTGAGCAGCCTTCCTCCCACACGTACACTTGACTGTAGAATCCGTAATGAGTCTAAAGGTTGCCTCTTACCTCAAGGTGTTAAAATAACCATCAACAGAGAGGCTTTCAATTACACCTAGCTAATCCTTCAAGCAATGGCAGGTATGTATCAGGTGAGAACAGGTTAAGTCACACACACACACACACACACACACACACGCCCATACACTGCTGACGGGCTCAGGCACTGTGTCTCTTTGAAGTGTTACTAGTTTGTTGGAGAAACACACTTGCACTGCCGTGACGTGCCCGCTATATCATCTCACACATGGTATGTGCGTTGCCGAGTTATCCTGAGAACCTGACAAACACGCACAGACACACGCATATGTGTACGTGCACGCCCACACGTGCACACGCACAGACACACACATATGTGTACGTGCACGCCCACACGTGCACACACACAGACACACACACACACAAACATACGCATACAAACATGCATAATGCTATTTAAATCAACCCTTCACCCATTTCTTCAAATGTCTACAAAGAACAGAACTGTGTTGGTTAACAGAGGAATCTTATTTAAACTCTGAGATGGAGCGTTGTTCATTTGGTCATAAAGAGACATGAATACATGAAGTCCCTGATTCCCCTGCCAAAAAAGGTAACAGTATAGAGGTATTCCACCACAAGCTTAAATAAAGTAATAAAAAATAAATAAATAAATAAAGTACAAGAATAAGTATTATTGATTATAGTATTACTGCATCAATGTAAATTGGTTTAAGATTAGCAAATAATTTTTCTTTTATCGTTTGCTGCAAAGGGCCAATCTCTCTCCCACTCTCTCTCTCTATCTCTCTCTCTCTCTCTCTCTCACACACACACACTGCTGTTGAAGCGTGCCATCAGATTAGCTCGATCTCTGGTTTCACCGCTAATTGTGCTCGTCCACTTAAGAAGCTGACAGACTCTCGGGTGAGGAAAGACCCAGGCCGGGGTGGCTTGCTTCTCATCCATCATCAGCTAACAGATCCCTCGCAAGAGTCCTAAACATTAGTGCTATAAACGGTGCTTCCCAGTGACCCCCGCTAGCAATGCTAACCTAGAAGCTAGGAGCACCGTGCCGGAACACTTGGTTAAATCCTGGTGAGTCTGGGTCTGTTCTTTACTTTATTTCATAAAGGCTGTGCACCTTGTGTGCACTGTGATTCCAATTTAGTTACGGTAACTTTCTCGAATTCGTCACCTTGTCACCATTTTTTCGCATTTCTAAAATATATAACTTACCATAATGTTTGCTAAACATTTCAAACCAGTCGCACTCTTTCTGGATCGGTGCGGGATTCGGTCTAATTTCATATTTCACAATGACAAAAACCGTGGTGACGATTTTTAATTAAAACTGGAACGACTGAAATGAAAGTAGGAGGAGAAACAATAAAAGCAGGAATGTGCCCGTCCACGGACAGATTCCCCACGATTTTATTTAAGACCCGCTTCACTGGCGCTAACTGCATTAATGACGTTATAAAGAATTATGACGGGAAATCAAATTTGCCTCGCCACTTGAGCGCCACTAAAATGCCAAACAATAAACTACCAGATTGCAAATTAGATCAGTAAAAATATCAACCACATTGCAGTGGTGGTGGAGGGGGTAGGGGTGGGCGAGAAAAATCCATAATTGCGTTTAGCGTCTGGACCCTGGGGGAAAGAGACACTAAAGACCATCAGGCCTCAGCGCACGAACCTGCTATTGACAGAGCGCTAAAAATCGACAGGCTCACTAAATAAACACTCCCGGCCGCATTAAATATTCAGCAGCTCACATTTGACTAAACCGTCTACGTTTCGCTACCGTGGATCCCTCTGGATTGGCTTCTCTCTCCCCCGCACACCGGAACACTTTCTATCCTCTCCCCTCCTGTCTTGTCTTTCTTTAGCCCCACACTCATCAGCTCATCTTTTTTTTCCCTCCTCTTCTTGACTTCTGACAGCAATAAATGATGTGGAGCCCGAGGGCCTGACTCTGAGGAGAGAAGAAGAAGGACAAGACCTGCTGTGGAAAAGCAATACAGGAGAGACAGCCAATGACCAATACTCATCACAGCTGCACTGAGGCGAAGACCGGTGACATTAAATAAACGTCCCTAGCACCTTGCAGTGCCAAGATGGAGGACCAATCACACACACACCCACTCTCTCCCTCTCTCCCTCTCTCTCTCTCACACACACACACACACACACACGGAAACACACATGTATATCCACATAGCCTGCCCAGCATGTCCGATGCCTAGGGGAGATTGAATAGATGTGTGTGTTCCATATAAAGCACTGAGCTGTAGTTTGATGGATGTCTGAAATGCAGCATTTGTATGTTGGTCACAGAGATTAATGCTTATATTACATATGGTTTGAACCTGCAAAGTGCAAAGTGGATCACCTTTATCGCCATCGTATTCTGCGACCACCTTTTCCACCATCAACAAGCAAACTGAATTTTTGAATTCGATCATGCAAGGCTACTAAAGCAGCACTTGAAATGTACCACAGACATGACAAGCTCCAGTCTCAGACACAAGCTCCAGTCTCAGACACAAGCTCCAGTCTCAGACACAAGCTCCAGTCTCAGACACAAGTTCTAGTCTTAGACACAAGCTCCCTCCTTTCCGGAAAGAAAGCAGCAGACACCCACCAATGCAGAAGTCCTCTGGCTTTCTGCTCCTCTGCTTACTCTCATTTGCCTCAGCGAGGGGGGGGGGCTTATGCAAATGAGCTGTGACAGCATTATTGTGGAAGGAATATCAATGGAGTAATTACAGCACACGTAGCCCTCCTCTCCCCACCAGGCCCGCCTGTCTTCATCTCTCATTCAGGCTCCAGATCTCCCTCGGGGGGGGGTAGAGCGACGTCCGCCACGCTCCCCAGATCCAAAGCTAATAACGGAGGCTCTGGTGCAGCCACTGAGGGAGCCAGCCCGCAGGGCTGGAGGCACAGACGTGGCTAAACACTGGAGCATCACACCACAGATCAAATGATTAATAAAGAGAGGTGTGTGCGTGTGTGTGCGCGCATGTGTGCGCGTGTGTGCGTGAAAGAGAGAGTGAGTTACAGAGAGTGTTAACTTCTGAATCAACACCTAAACAAAATCAGGAATTTGCGATGACCACTGCATTGCTAAGAATTTTGGAGTCTGGAATCTAATTGGTGTTAACAGGTACAGTGAAATGAAGTTCACGAATCACAGCTGCCTATAATTTATAAAGCACAGTCTGCTTATATATCCTGGTCTTTGCATATGCAAACACAGCTCTGGAGAAAACTGAACATAAAAAATTATTTGGCAATAATCCCAATACTTTTGTGCATGTCCATATAATCTAATTTAGTGATGCCTCTTTGTGCTTAGAGAAGACAATTGTAGCCTCAGAAATCTTTGACACAACAATGACATGTGAAAATGAAGAGTTGCGATTGGTCATCCTCCCCATCATCTTGCAGAATGGATATGACCAACAAGAGCAAAGGAGAGGAAAGTGAAGGAAAGGAGGAGAGATGTGCATAAAACCCTGAAAAGAGGTAGAATTTTCAAGAAAAATACCAGCTGAAGGAGAAAGAGGGTGACTTCAAAGTGACTACATTCTTTTCTACCCCTCTAAAGAATAGAATGAACATATTTGGTTTTGGAATTTTCAGCCACCATACCACCATGTACGTATCACCAGCATAGGGAAAACCCCATAAATGCCTCTCCTGTAAACATCAGATTCTCAGGTATCTCCTAATGTCTGTTTTTGGTCAAACCTTGCCCTTGAAATCCAAAGATATCAGACACTTATGGCTGCAAGGGTGATGTCAAACGTGCCCCGTGGAAATGAATCACTGTACTTTGTACCTTGCAAGTCATTGCAAGGTACTATTCATGTCAAGCAAGACAAATGCTGTGGAAAAAAAAAAAACACATGTAAGTTGTGAGAGATCAGGTCGTCAGCGAGTGATAGCAAGCGTCAGAGCAGGTCAAGAGGAGTTGCGCAGGGGTCAGTTGTGAGCCTCAGACATGTTCTATTTACCACATAGCACTGGCAACACCCAGGCACCTCATAGATCAGCAGAGAAGAGAGCTGGCTTATTTCCACACTTATCTCACAAGCAATAAATACCAGTTAAAACTGCGAGTATGTGACTGATAAATTGAGACAGAGAAACCAAAGGTTTCAAATGGGTCTCCACCTGTCCTTTCTGCACCAGTACCTTTACTCACACTTGCACTCCATTTTAGAACCCAAACAAACACTTTTCATGATCCATCCAAATTAATTCTGATCATGGAGCAACCATGAGCTCGGAAAACCTAATTACGTCAATTTCTTTAGGTCTGTGTAGCCGTTAAAAGATACATTGGAGAATCATTCCACATGTTTGTGGTAATCCTATACCATCTCAACATTCTTTCAGTTTTATGGATATAAGATAGTGTGCTATAAAAGGAACTAGTTCATGATTATTATTTTTTAATAAAACTGCAGTTTGCTGGGATCTGCATACATCAGTATGGATAATGGAATTAATGGACATTCATAGTCAAGCCAATCAAGTCAAGTCACACTTTGCCAAGTTAATCAAGACAGTCCACTTATAAACAACAGATGTGTGGGAAGCTGCTATAGATGCTACAGGCAGATGATGGCTAAGTTTCTTGTCTGGCGTATAATTCACTCAGTAGGTTGCTAAATGTTTCCCTGCAAAACAAATCCTTATAAAAAAAAAAACTGAGAAATAAACTGAACACTGTGTAGGAAGAAAAAAAAGAAACAAATGTCAAACCTGATCTTTGTCCATATTCTCTAGTCTGGTGGTGCTCTGGACTGAGAAAGAAAATATTATGGCTATATAAAAACACCCTGGAAAAAGATATACGTCTGTGTTTCAAGGCTTTTTCAGATCATTTTTAACTGCCATTGTTCTTACATTCAGTGGTCTGTTTCTTATTTTCTGTCTCTGTTATTTTTCTGCATGGCAATAAAAAAAAAAAAAAAAATTCAAAAACACAGTGCTGCACAGCCAGTAGAAAAAGCTGTAAAGCCGATGCTAACATGATTAACAGCACTGACGAAGGCAAACAGGCCCATTCTGTTTGGTTTTCCTGCTTCCCTACATGTTGCTCTTCCATTCCCTCTTTGATCCTGCGCCCTTATGAATCTTCCACATAAACGGCTACCTGTTTGGGACACTTTTAATGCCTCCCTGCTCTGATGCAAGGCATCTGCGCAGGAGTCATGAGAACACATGAATTCCCAAATCACTGGTACAAATCGGACAGCCAGCTCTCCAGACCAGGCCTGCAGAAGTCGGTCGCCACGTGAGGGACGTAATCGAAACATGTGAGGCCTTACTTTCATCTACTTTACGATTGTCTTCGTCATGTTTGATCGATGCTACGAGAGCGAAATGTTCATCTGCGACCCTCTAAAATGTCACCAGCATGGCAGGATTACCAGGCTGCACTGTGGCAGTCCGCCCAACACCTGAATGTGTTTGTAGCGCAGTGATTCAGCTTGGGCTTTGAAATGTCAAGCGCTTGTGCAATTACTCACCAGCCTCTGGCTGTCTGCCGCTGCAGGGCAGCTTTCTCCTTAAAGGAGGACATCTCAGACATGATAAACACACTGAAGAATGTTCACCCGGTTCAGGGCGAATCTCTCGGACCCCCTCAAACTCGGCTCATCGTATGCAACAATATTGGGGTAGCCATGCGCAAGACACATTTATGCATTTCACTGTGTTCGGTGACAATACAAACAATATGTATGTATATCACTGTCCAAAACAATATTCTGTTAAACGCATGCCGACATGCTATATATTGTCTGTGTAGCACATCCTTCGTACTCCTTGCTTCCTTGGTAGCTGGCGCCACAGATTTTCCCTCCCGACTTCACCTAGGACTCATGACCCAGAGTAATGACACAGTAGCCAATTCACTTAAACCAGCTGTTTACTGATCACAAAAACCTGGTTTGTAAACAAGGTTCAATATACATAACAAAACGTGAGTATCAGAGGAGTGCATGTTCTATATGAGGACCACATTATGTTTCATCAGTCACCTTACCTGCACCTGAAAACAATAGTATAATCAAGACTGTAATGGCAGTGGAGCCTAACACTGGCCCAATAAAGACCACAGGAATTGTTTATCACAGAGTATCCCAGTGACTAATTCAAAGCAGGTCTTGAATCCAGAACGTGTTTAAAGGTCCAAAAAGACTGTTGGAATCAAACACACAAAGACACACACACACACACACACCTACAACACAGTGACCCTTCTCCTCAGAACATGGGCGTAGCCATATGACCTCGATGGCCAGACTGGTGCTCCACCCAATCCCCTGCCTCTTCCCAGCTTGCCTTGGCACAGGCTCCCCCTGAGGCTCCACACACAGGGCACCAAACTTTACTCAACACAAATGTTCTCTTTCGTTCTGGTTTATTTATTCCATCAATAATCTTAATAATCTTCAGATAATGCAATACTTTTTCTCTCTCTTGTTTTTGAACACCGAATCCTTTATGGTTTTTGTTATTGTTGTTCACAAATATCAAAGACCCGGGGTAAATAATTACAGAAAATAAAAAATGATTGGGGTTTAGAAAACAACACCACCACCATCAAAAAAAACAAAAAACAACAACAACAAAAAGCAACTGGAGATGTGAACGATCATTGATTGCAGGGGCAAAGTAAGAGTTTCCATTCATGGTTGCCAAGGCACCATTAAACGTTATGGGCACATCAGGGCTTGTTGGTCACTGCTGAGGGGAGAATGACATCTAACAATGAGCAGAGCTGCTCTTGGACTGTGCAGTCTTGCACTTCAAAAGATTTGGTCTCCTGCTCAGAACGCAAATAACGAGGCTTCGCAGCAGTGGCTCGTAGCAGAGCTGCTGACGCCATCGCTTTTAATATCAGACAGTACAAGGTTGCGTCTTCACAGTCAAAGCTTCTGTCTCTGTCCATGCTGGAGCCAAAGCAGCGTGCTGGAAGGTTTTGTGCAGTTCGTCGCAGGTTGGTACCTTTCTGGAGATGGTCTGTAGTGCTGAGAGGAGGTGGATCTATGCGCAGGTGCTGGTGCTAGAAGCGCTGGATGTTTTTTTTTAATTTTTTTTTAAGATATCTGTAAAATCCAGATTGCTGTGTAAATCTCTTTTAATGCCATAGAGCCTAATGTTAAATCTGCCTTCAGAAAGCCCTTATTCATCTTGCTCTCTCGCTCTCTCTCTCGCCTCTCCTTCACTCTCTTTTTGGTCTGCTGCTCTGGTTGCCTCCAGTGTAGTATGGAGTTGTCAGTCTTCGGTTTTAGAGTCAAGGCAGGAGTCTCCTGTAGATGGGCTCTTTTGGGTGTTCGAAGCCTGGTTCTCCCACCACACAGATGCATCTCTGACTCATCCTCTCTAGCCACCAATTCATGCAGGAATGCAATATTTTTTGCGCACCTATGGTAGATCTTCATCGAGATTCCATAGATGTCTGGCAAAGCTATCTCTTTTGCAGCAGTACGGAGCCCAGGCATCCAGTGTGGTAAAACTGTAGGCGGGAGATACCAGCACTTCACAAAAGCCTTGAGTAACCACGAAGGCAGAAAAACGGCACTTTTGATTGATCATGCCACAGTTCCTAAAGTGAGGCTGCAAAGTGGCAGACGGAGATGACATTCCAAAATACATATGGACGTCTGTGTAGAGACCATAAGGATGGTCCATGATGGTCACCATAGTGAAAACATAGTTAAAATGTTCTCCAGGCTCTGTAGAACATTCATATTTTGCAGCTGATGACATCACTGAATACGATTTAAGGGATAACTGAAACAAAGGCATTCAGGGAAATGTGGAGAGAGAGTTAATGAGACAGAGAGAGAGAGAGACTTAAGTTTGTTTTTTCCTGTCTCAGTGAGTCAGGGTTGTGGTGAACTTAAAACCTATAATAAAATAATGCAACCCAGTACATGTAGTGGATCTCTTTTTGAAAAATACTTGCAGGGGGAAAGGAGAACACATGGGACGTAGTGTGGCACAAAACCTATATTTCATGCATGACTTTAGAGAATGTTAATAAGGATTAGAAACATACTGCAGATAATGTTCTTTTCTCCTTGTGTGGAGAAGATTTTAACTCATGTGTCTAAAACAAGACATGAAGAAAATGTCATTAATTTAAAGAAAATGTTTGAGAAAATCTAGACATAGGAGCATCATTTATATATGGGACAGAGACAGTAATAATTCTCCCTTCTGAATGGTTCATTCTAAGTTACGTTCCCTTCATCTTTGTCTCTTATATGATGTTTTCTGTCTCATGCTCATGGTCTTTGCATCAGGATGTCATGATAGAGGCCCTCCAAACCACTCGTGACCCCGAACTCAGAGGACCAGCTCCTGGTTCATGTCATGACAATGTGGCCCTTGAGAAGAAAGGCTTAATGCCCACAGAATATGTTCCGTTTCCAAGGAAGGATGGGCCAATTCATTTGATTATAGTCTCAAATCTGACAACATGTGCATGTTTGTATGTGTATCTGAGCATGTGGGATACAGATGTGCTGTGTGTGTGTGTGTGTGTGTGTTTGTGCGTGTGTGTGTGTAACCTGCAGATCAAGCCAGATTGTTGAAAGGAGACAGCAGCTGCCCTCCCCTTGCAAAAGAGTAGAACACCAACTCTTCAAAAGCCTGTACCCACAAGCCCTACAGCCTGCTGTCAGATATAAGCTCACACTGTTTCTATTTACAAATTGCCAACACACACATACACGCGCACACACACACACATATGTGTGCACGAACACATAAATGCAGACATACACACAGTCACACCCACACCAAAGAAAAAAAGTACATACAAGCCCCACTTAGACACAGAGCAGTTTTTGGAGGGTGTGAACAGATTGCATTTGTGTCAGTCCAGTGTGTTTCCACTCTGACTCACCATTCGTCACCATGATGAATGTGCACAGCTATAGTGCGCAGAAAGGTTCAGCGCTGAGTTGCAACTGTATGCAAATACAGGCCATGAGTGACTGACAGGGAACTGCTCTGAGGTGGGAAACAGTAACAGGAAAGAGCCATGAAAAGCATACAGAGTGAAATCATAAACCTCCGTCCAAGTCTTCATGCTCCATTTGATAGCACAACACAGCAGCACTTAACACTACTGAGAGGATCATTTTTTTTCTTTCCTGTGTCACTATGCCCGATGTCTTCTGGATTTCTTTGAGCAATGCGACTCATTTTTGTGGACTGTTTAGTTTGGCTTTGCCAAGCAAATGTATAGAGACAGCAGAGCAATTCATAGTTACACTGCTGCAGCAAGAAACCAGCATATAGAGCTTATACTGAGAGAGAGAGAGAGAGAGAGAGAGAGAGAGAAATAGTTTGGAGGCACTTACTCCCTGCCACATCCTGGATCCCCTGAGCTGGACTGGGATCCATATAATTCCTCTGCCAACATCCTGTCTAGTGCCTGACAAACTGACATGGCAGCTCACACAAATGCACATACTTAAGGCAATTGAATCGCACAAGTTAAAATCTCAAAAAACAGAAAATAAAAGGTCATTGCGGTAACTTGACAGTTCAGGAAAACTATAGCTACACTGTTATAACAGGTTTTGTTTGGGGTTCTTCTGTGACTAAATACAGAGCATCAACACAGAGCACGATGTGTGCCAAGAAAAGATTTGTAATGCACCTTTAATAACTACACTGAGGACATTTCCTCCATAAAAACTGAAAATGACCAGAGAGTGTCTTTGAGCCTAAGCTGTAAATGCATGAAGACCATGTGCACACAGGGAGAAGAACATGACACCAGGCTAGAAGACACTGCCAGGACGCTCCTTAGTGTGCAGATGGAGGCAGATTTTGGCCGCGAGGGATGCCTGGGCCGCGGCCGCAGGTGGTTTGGCACGGGCCTCTTGCCTCTCTCGCGCTCGGGACTGAGAGGAGCCTACCACACGCCGCGCTGGTGCAGCCCGGGTCACGGCACCGCTGCCTCTCCAGCTGAGCTCCGAGCGCCACACGTTGGCTCCGGTTTCATGTTCAGGGGCCTGGGGTCAGGACGGCTTTCCCCCGGCTAGCGGCAGGGGCAGGGGCCACTTCTCATGCCTGACAACAGACAGATGCTGGCAGTGGGAGGGAAGGAGGGGGGGGGGGGGGTGCGGTCGTGCGCTCACACACTTGTGCGCACAGTCAAAACAGCAACAGGAGGGGGGCGGCCGCGTGGGTCGAAGACAGAGTAGATCACACCGACCAGAATTGAAACGAGTTTTGTGCCTTTGAAAATTGTTTACATCATTGTCAGGAGGGTGATAAATGGCTATGATAAATGTTCTATCTTACAGCTACAGAAAAAATCTAAATATAAATATAAACATAAACATTATCAAAACTGTAAAATCTAAAATATGAGATACTTTTCAGGTAATGTGCTGCGGGAAGACTGATATAAATGCTAACATTATTCCATAATATTCCAGTAAGATGGTTTCAGAAGACTTATGCCCTGTGGAGTTTAACATGCTCAACACATTGCAAGGTTACTTTTCTCCATGTAGTCAGTGTGGATCTTCATGTCTTCTAGCAAAATCAGACCGTACAAATTTCTCAAATGATGCTTGCAAACTTATTTGATGTTTGCAAGACAATTTGCAAAAATTCTGTTCAAAACAACACACAAGATCTAAAACACAACAATGGTCACATATTGTTCCTTCTTGAACCTTCTAACTGTGAATGTTTCTGTATGTATAGCGAATATTATATATATGTAACACACACGCACACACACACAAACACACACAAAGCCCACTGTCAAAGCTACATGAGTCTTTATTAACATGGCATTACAGAATAAATCAAGATCAGGAATTTATGTCATTTCTGGGAGCTTCAATATCTCATTCCTTCATCTAGTCTTTTCCTGAGACGAGCAGATCATTTTGCAGCATTCGCGAGCACTGGAATTTCCCAGGAAGATGTATTGTTGCTGTTTTCGGAGAAATATTAGCAACCAGCCAGGAGGGACGACAGAGTCAAAGGGAGGAGCAGAGAGGGAGAGGCAGAGAGAGAGAAAGGCAGTGATGATCGGTATCATTTTTTTTTTTGGGGGGGGACTTTTCCTTTTCCTTTTTTCTCTCTTCCTTTCTTTTATTCATTGCTCACTGTGACAAAGATGGCAGCCCTGGTAAAACAGCACCAAGGCCCCAGCTAAGGCTGACATCACACAGATCCCAGCCAAAACAACCCTCGCTTACAAAAACAAGATCCGTTAACTTGAGGAATACTTCCATTTACTAGGAAAATGAAAAATTCTGCGTTCCTATCAATCCTATGATCTCATGCTTGTATCAAATTATCTTTGACTGGCCTGTCTGTTCAGTCCTTCCAACTTTCTAGCCAAAGCACTTGGTTGAAGCCAACATCTGTACTGTTGTATAAGTGCTCATCATTGCCGTGCAGAGACTCCTCTCTCCTCCCTCTCTAACTCAATGTTGTCTCCTCCTCCCATCACCCTGCCTCCTGTCCACTCCTCCACTCCTCCTAACTTTCTATCTTCCAAATATTTCCCCTTGCCGCTTTTTGAAGCTGCCACGGGTCGGCCGACCTCTGGTACAAATCATTTTAGCTGCTTGCGGGGGGGGGCA